>ML778743.1:262157-300094 GCA_009831015.1 Picea engelmannii
AGTCAAAGATCATCATGTGATAAATCAGGTCTTGGATACAAAGGAGAAGATACACATGCTGAAGCAAGCACCTCAAAGAAGCATGAGGTAAATCTATCAAAGAAGGAAGACAATGTTGCAAAGCAACCATCTACACAAGGAAAGGAAAATTTCAAAAGAATAAAGCAAGGAAGACATCAAGAAGCTATTCTTGGGACACCAAAGCAGAGGTATGAAAGTATTTTTCATGGGCATTGTTATTCATGTAATGGATATGGTCACAAAGCTTTTGAATGTAGATATTATGAAAGAAGATATAATGGAATACCTTCTTCAACCAATTGATAAATCTCAAGAAAAAGGGTTCAGTTGCGTAGCACATTGAGAACTTCCAAAGATTGAATATAAAGGTAACAAATATTCCAGATGAGCACTTGATTGATGTCTTCATAGGAACTTTAAAGGATAACATTCAACATGAGGTTCGCCTTTGGGAACCCAAATAATTGGAGAATGTGTTCAAGGTGGCGACAAATGTTGAAAGTAAAAGTGTAACACCCCTTTCACTCACTACTGTGTAGGTGTTACTACGCGGAATAACAACATTCTCACTAATAATTAATCACATGCATTTAAAACAAGTTAAACACATTCAACACAGAGTATTCATACGAATTACTGCCATAATCAATAATCAATACTATTTAATATTAATTCATATACACAACGGAATTCATGATGACATAAGCAACACAGTCATGGAAAACAGGATTAAAGAATAATCAAGTACTTATCTTTGAAACAGTGGCAGTTCCACCAACCAAGTGTAGGCCTTCCATGAACCTCCCAGCCTTAGACCGCACTGCTCATCAGCTCAACAGTGGGTCACCCCCGAGCTGGGACTAAGCTCCACCCCAAGACAAGGAATTCTAGGCTAGGCTAAGGTTACAGGGAAAACAACACACAACCACAAGGATGGGACTCTCTCCCAGGAACCTCTCATGCTCACTACCCATAGACCCTCATTCCCCACATCCCTGTTCCACCCCAAGAGTATACACCTTCTTTGTCACCTGGATAGTCCTTCGGCTGCTAACCTCCCTTTCCTTGGGTTACAACAACAGGCCGGACCGGAAGTCTCCGGGCTCTGTGGCAGCTACAAGGTTCCTTCCAGGAGTTATCTCATTCCTTTGCTCACTCTCTCACCTGGAGGGAGTCGCTCACAGGCCCAACAACCCGTTCTTCCAACTTCAACCACCTCTCTCACCTGGAGAGAGTGTTGTACAAACTGGCCAACAAGCCACACAGGATCAAACACTACATGTCCACCACAATCAACGAGAATCCAGACACAAACACCCCAGGGCAGCTTCAGACAGGTGCAACAGCATAACCAGGCTTAGCAGGGATGGGACACTTCCATTTTCTCAATTTGGCAACACGGGATAGACTCACACTCTGGATTCTCAGGGATGCGTGATGAGTTGTCCACGTAGGGGTCGATTTAGACTCCACGGTTTAGAACAGAGAAGGGGTGTACCGGCTTTCCAGAACAAACACAGACTCTTTCCCGAAATCAACACAGGCTTTTGGTTCAGGGAATGTACACACGGGTTTTCTCAGAGCCAGACACAGACTTTTCGGATCACAGGGTTGCACGAAGGTTCTCTGCAGAACTCGGGTCAGTCGTACTGCTCAGAGCCCGTACATGCTCAGGCAGTCCGATCGAATGGGAGAAGGAACCCCCTCACGGTCCACCCTGGCCATTTTATTCGCATGCATCAGGGTTGACACTTGGCACCCATGGAACTGCATGCGTTCCACCAGCACGCGTTCCTCCCACCATTTGGAAAATCACATGTCCTTCCAAAAGGACTTAGGATAAAACATATAATGCACATGTTCTTTTGGAATAATAATAAAATATTATTCCCAGGCTTAAGCCCCCTAGGCTTAAACACTTAGCCCCGTTTTCCCACCTTCCAGCCCCTAATTCCTTTCCCACTCTATGGATGCTTAGTCCCCCTTCACTCATTCATCGTGGTCGGTATGCACATGGCGGTGTTTATATTTTATTAATTGTTCTGCATGATTACATATACAACAGCAGGCTCCTGGCCTTCAACACTTAGGCTCCCTGGCCTAACAAACACATAAGCCACCAGCTTATACAAACTTGGCTCACCAGCCTATAACACATATTTACAATTCACTTCATACATCAGATTTACAACTGGGATCGACCTTGGGGACACTACAAAAAGTCTGGCTATGGCTACTAGAGGGACCACCCCTAACATCTATCGAGAGAATAATGTTCTTTCTTTTAAACCACCTAAACCTACAATGTCGACACCTCAACAATTGGAGAAAAGAAAAGAAAAAGGTTTATGCTTTAATTGTGATAGCAAGTGTTAGTAACATTTCTTGTCTTTAGGACCGGGGTACACAGGTTTGCAAGTTGCCCTAGGAGCGCCCAAGCGCAGCACATAAAAGAAATATGCTTAGGGCCTAAGTCAAGCAAGCGAGCCTGATCATGGACAAGGGATGCGGCGAAAGCTTCGCAGGAGGGCTTCATCGGAAATCTTGGGAGCGAGAGTTTTATGCATTTCAGAATCGCGATACGTGATTTCCCGACTAAATCTGAGCCGTCTATCAGTAGAGACACGTGGCGAGAGATCCCACAGAGTCGGGGATCGGAGATTAGCGAGTCTGGAGAACTTGTATGTCGAGGCATCAAAAGCGCYGAAATCCYGACAGAGGTTCGGCTCAGGTCACATAAGAGGTGGYCGTATGGATTATAGTATARCYGGGAGGGCTAACCCATGCACGCGCTCATYGGAGAATCGGTGATCGGGAATTCAAAGGGTCAAGAACTCTTGACAGYMRGAATCGCGAAACCCCGATCCYCGATAYAGAGTCAGGGATGACCATGGTCAGGTGCTGAAGGCCGTGAAGARATTGGAAAGGACMTGTGGATYGGGTTGTTGCAGSAGTGTTTCCCAAGGGAATTCAAGGAGCCGTTAGGCTCAGCGGAAAAGGATAAGGAAGGTAGGTGAAGCCTCGCGTCACCCATTTATTGCAGAGTATGGAGGTTCCGACTGAAGTTTACCCAGGAGGGTCCCTTTGTACCAATTCTCTGCAGAAATGTGACACCGAGTCTTCAACTCGCCAAGAGAGCCTGAGCACGCCAATTCAAACATTAAAAGAGGCTTGGCTCCCCCCTGGCGCGAGCCATGCTGAATTGAAGAAGCATATGACAGGAGTCCAGAGGACAGATTTGATTGAAGAAACGACCCCTCATTAAAAGTCCTGAGATACTGTCGCCAGGCGGATTTTGGCTGAAGTATATGTAGGCATTTTTGCCATTTTGTAATGATCGATGTTAGAGCTGAGCTCCCGACTGTAATGCTTTAACTGCTATTCTAGCTTCCAGCTTATGTATCTGTAAATGAGATTTCTTGCTTTATGACAGACAATTCTCCTTTTTCATCTAATTTCATCTCATGCTAGGGAGTTCGTGATTGACTGAGTCATACGAATTGTTGTAGTTCTGCTGTGATAAATGATTTATCATTGCGTTATTGCATTCTCTGGTCTTTTGCATTTGAATATAAGCTGATCTTGTGTTTAAATGTCTTCCTCTACAGCCTGTTAGAAACCTTTTGTTTGTAACAGACCTTTTCATTGTTCTGATACAAGTCTTCCTCCCTACTCACCCTTACTACAACTCACTGTCTGGAGTTATTCAAGACCTCACTTGCTCGTGTATATCTGGCCTGGTTTCAGAGTTGGGACCGCATCGTTGAGTTTATCTCCATTTGATCACCAAATTTAATCACCGTGACATTAAACTGATGGGTGTCGGGCTCTGCTCCTGATAGCAATCCGGGAGTGACTTCCGACGCTAACAGCAAGTATAGTAAGGGACATAAGTGTGTTGAGAAGAAATTATTCTACATAGATTACGAAGAGGAAGAAGAAGAAGAAGAAGAACAAGAACCATCTCAAGATGAAGATGTAGAAGAGATTTATTCCGAAGAGATGACTCCCACCATAGCATGTCATGCATTGGTTGGAATTAGCACTCCTCAAACCCTCAAGATCGAATGATATATCAAAAAGAAAAAAGGTAATAGTGCTAATTGATTCTAGTAGTACTCATAATTTCATTCACTGTAAATTAGCCAAAGCTCTCAATTGCTTTATATATCCAGTGCCAGAGTTTCAAGTAATGATTGCAAATGGAGGAACTATCAATTGCTCAAGAAAATTCCATAATATCAATCTTAATATGGGAGAATATGTAATGAATAGTCCAATAATTGCTATACCCATGGGTAGTGCTTCTGTCGTACTAGGGGTCTAATGGTTACAATAATTGGAAACAATGGATTTTAATTTTCATGAAATTTTCATGAAATTTTCATTGGAAGGAAAGGAATTTTAGTTAAGGGGTATCATAGGGAAACTAAGTAGGGTGTTAAGCTCTAATGGCATGACAAAATTATTGAAAAAGGGGCATCAGGGTGTAATTGTACAACTATGCTCACTAGATGTTAAAACATTTGAGCCATCTATTCCCCTGGATCTCCAAGGGATCATTGATAAGCATTCCAAAGTATTAGAAGATATTCCAAGAGGTCTTCCACCCACTCGTGATCATGATCATGCTATTCACTTAATTCCTCAGAGCATTCATCCTAACATCAATTCTTACAGATACTCTTATGCCCATAAGAGTGAAATTGAGTGTATGGTTGAAGAAATGTTAGAGGTTGGCATCATTAGACCTAGCCAAAGTTCTTACTTTGCACCGGTGGTAATGGTACTCAAGAAAGATGGATAATGGCATATGTGTCCAGATTAGAGAGAGCTCAACAAGATCACCATTAAAGATAAGTTTCTCATTCCCGTCATTGATGAATTGTTAGATGAACTACATGGAGAAATCTACTTCACAAAGTTGGATCTTCGTTCATGGTATCATCAGATTAGAATGAAGGAAGAAGATATCCCAAAAATAACATTCAGAACTCATGAAGGCCATTATGAATTTTTGGTCATGCCTTTTGGCCTTACAAATGCACCTTCCACATTCCAAGGGTCGATGAATTCCATTTTCAAGCCCTTCCTTTGAAAATTTGTTTTAGTATTTTTTGATGATATACTAATCTATAGCAATTCTTGGGAAGATCATGTTCGACATGTTGACAGGGTGCTACAACTACTAAAGGAGCAACATTTATATGCCAAACTGTCCAAATGTTTATTTGGTGTGAAGGAGGTAGAGTATTTGGGTCATATTGTATCTCATGAAGGTGTCAAGGTAGACCCTAACAAGATTAAATCCATGATGGACTGACCGATTCCCAAAACATCGAAGAATCTCAAAGGATTTTTGGGTTTGACAGGTTACTACTGCAAGTTTATTCAGAACTATGGAAGAATAACAACACCTTTAACTGCATTAACTAAGAAGGATGCATTTTCATGGACTCCAGAGGCAACTCAAGCTTTTGAACAACTTAAGGAGGCAATGTGCAAAGCTCCTATCTTGACCACACCAGACTTCACAAAAACCTTTATTGTGGAATGTGATGCCTCGAGAAATGGCATTGGTGTTGTTCTAATGCAAGAAGGAAGGCCCCTTGCTTTTGAAAGTCGACCACTCAAGGGAAAGGATTTATACAAGCCCATTTATGAGAAGGAAATGATGGCAATACTACATGCATTGAAGCAATGTCACCCTTGCCTAATAGGTAGACACTTCAAGGTCAAAATAGATCATGACAATCTTAAATACTTCTTGGAACAAAGACTATCTTCGGAAGAGAAACAAAAATGGGTGACCAAGATGTTGGGTTATGAATTTTAAATCATCTACAAAAAAGGGAAGCAAAATGTTGTTGCATATGCACTCTCAAGAAAGGATGAAGATGTTGAGGCATTTCTCTGTGTTATCTCTATCATCCAACCTAATTGGATAACAGAAGCAAGGGATGAAAGGAAGAATGACGAAGAAGTGTGGACTCTCATTCAAAGGTTGTAGAAGGATTCCAATGCATCCAATACATTTACATGGAAAAATGATTCACCATGGTACAAAGATCGCTTGTATTTATGCGTGAACTATCAACTCAAACAAAAGGTACTTTTGGAATTGCACACCTCTCCAGTAGGAGGGCACTTGGGATTTTTGAAAACCTATCACAAGGTCAAGAGGGATTTTTTTTGGGATGGCCTTAAAACTGATGTTCAAAGGTTTGTGGCAGAATGTTTGGTTTGCCAACAAAATAAGGTGGAAACAATTAAGACCCCAGGTCTTTTACAACCATTAACCATTCCAAGTCAGCACTCAGAGGAGGTTTCCATGGATTTCATCACAGGGTTACCGAAGTCTGAAGAAAAGAGTGTCATCATGGTGATTGTTGATAGACTTACCAAGTACACACACTTTTATGCACTCTCTCATCCTTTAAAAGCTAGTATAGTTGCTACCGCATTCATGGAGACAGTTCAAATGCTACATGGAAGCCCAAAGATTATTATAAGTGACAAAGATCCCATCTTCGCTGGACATTTTTGGACAAAATTATTTTCTCGTTTGGGTACTCAATTGGCTCATAGCTCATCTTATCATCCTCAATTTGATGGACAAATTGATATAGTGAACAAATGTCCAGAAGGCTACCTTCGTTGCTTTGTCTCTGATAAGGAAACACAATGGTTCAAGTGGTTACCCTTGGCAGAATGGTGGTATAACAATTCCTTTCATATTGCAACAAAAATGACACCATTTATGGCATTTTATGGATATCACCCACCATCCACCACTTCTTCTCTAAAAGAAAAATCTAAGGTTCAAACAGTGGAAGATCACATCTAGCATCAACAACAAGATCTCCAACTCTTAAAGGACAACCTGACCATGGCACATAATCACATGAAACAACAAGCATATCAACATTGTAGTGAAAGAATTTTTGAAGTAGGGGATTGGGTATTTTTAATATTACAACCACACAAAGTATTATGGCCCTTATAAGGTGTTGCAAAAGATTGGTACTGTGGCATACAAATTTGAGCCACATGCATCTTCGCGAGTACACCCAATTTTACATGTTTCATGCTTAAAGAAGGTTATAAGTGACAAGATCCCAGTTCATAACTTGACGAGGAAGGAAAAATCATATTGGAGTCTGAAGTATCATTGGCACACAAATTCACCATCTGAGGAATAGATCAAATTCATAGTATCTCATTAAGTGGAAGAAACTACATGTTGAAGATTCCACGTGGGAAGATAAGACTTTTATACAAAAGCATTCAGAACTACTCAAGCGTTGAGGACAACACTTGTTTGAAGGGGAGGGGCATGTTAAGCCCTAAATGGTGGCACATTACCCCTTAATTGGGGCATATTTAATTAGTATTGTTATTTTATTTATGTCGGCTTGGGTCCATTAGTTGTAATTGTACCTCCTAGTCTCATATATATACCAAGGAGACCTTTTTCATTTGGAATTATCTTGTATTGGTGAATTCATGTAATGTATAAGGAGGTTGCCCCCTCGAAGAGGCTTATTATCTGAATTTCTCTCTTTGTCACGGCGTTGAGTACTTATTCTGAGGTTTTTATGTTATTTTGATATTTGGTTCTTAACATTATATTTCATTTTGGAGATTTTTGGTGAAATCCTAGGGGGATTAACCATCTATTTTTGCAAGTTTGAGTTAATTGCATTGTTATTGTTCATTTGTACTTGCACTTAATCATTGTTGGGTTGTTTTTTCATAGTTTATTCATTGCCCTAGCTAAAGTACTCAATCCTTATCATTCTAAGTGCTTTTTGGCACTCTTGGGGTGTTTTTCCTCGCCCAAAATCTGCATTTTCTACATTTTTTTATTATCATAAATCAGATTTTGGAATTGTTGGACAACAACAAACTAGTTCAATTTGGAGCACATAATCAAGGTATAACTTAGGTATATCATTCACCGTTTATTTGTGAAATAAGATCTCACTTTTGAGTCGTTAAAGGTACATTTTCTCTTCATCTAGAGAGTGATTTCTTAGAGTTGATTTATACTTCTGCCATAACATATTTATTTCAGATCTCAACACTTTTATAATTAGCTCCTAACCTTCTTTATATTCTAGTATTTATTGCCCTAACTTTTGGTTGAATATCTTAAAGGCATTTTACTATTAAGGCACTAGTCTATCTAACATGTATTGAGGTGTGTAGTTGGGAGTGACTTGTGCTATACATGTTGCTTGTAAGGATTGGGATACCCTTATAGATTCAAGGAACTGGCCTAAAGTGAAGAGTAAATTGTGCTAAGGTGATAGTGATACATTTCCCATGTTATGCTTATCCCAATAGTACCCTCACAAAGACTGCTAATTTAGACAATAACAAAAACAATTAAAAATAAAGAGATGGAATCAAAGGGAAGTAATGCACATCCTTCATAAATATGATAAAGTTAAATTATAATGATATTAAAAAAAAATTCTTAAATAATGTTAAAAGAGGAGAATTGTTGAGAGATAGTGAAGAAAGAGTTTACCCTTTTTTTTTTAATTTTTTTTTTATAAATTTAGGGAAGAACATTAATAATGTATAATGGTAGTGTTGAAGTAAAAGCAAATTATCCTTCTTAGAGATGTTACCACTTCAGGATGAACTCTAATAAAGATGTTGATGAAGTAAAAGCAATGTTAAATGAGTCAAAATTGTTTATTTTAAAGAGATTACCAACTTTAAAGCGGAAGGGATTTCACAATAATCACGAGTGTGTTAGGAAAAAAACACATTTATCACATTTAAGGTTGAATGGCATTGTTGAATAATATCTTTGAACTTAAGGTTAGATTCACATCATTAAAATTTATTTGTCTCTTGGGTTACAAGAATAGGGCAAGTGATTGGTTGGCTAATGAAAGAAATGAACTTGGTGGAAAAATAAGGAATGTCTCCACCAATAAAGGGATTGGGGACTTCTATTAATAAGGAAAAAAATATCCTTAAAATTCTAAGTGGCATTGGAAAAGAAGGAGTGTCCTCATTTTAAGTGGGAATAACATGAGGGATTAGGGGTTGTTATTAATAACGACAAATATATCCTTAAAATTTTAAATGGTATTAGTATTAAGGATTATTTTTTAACATTTGTTTTCCATCTAAATAGTATGGATTGATGGAATGCCCTACTTAATACTAACATTGTGGGAGTTAGTAGTTTCTCCTGGTAAAGGAGAAGGTACAATGGCAAATGAGTCTCTCATTATTACATTCAACGTTTAATTCATAATGACTCACAATGCTTTGTTTTTAGATTTTCCATTTCAATATGTCAATCCATAGTTTTTCTCATCTTAAAGATTATGAAGATTTTCAAGTCAATGTGGTGAAAGATATGTTGGAAAAAGGATCTCCAATCCATACAAGAGAACTCCTTGATAACCATTTACACTCCTAAAACAAGAAGAGCTTCTTTCTCCCAAAAAGCATAATGCTCGTCAACAAAAGTGGTCCGAGTTGATTCAAAGGGACAAGTTAAAGGGAAAATTTAAAGCTTTGTCATAAGGAATTGGCTGACTACAAAGGTGAATCATTACATACAAGTTTAAAATAAAAGGAATTTTGATAAGGGAGAAGGTTACATGAATTAATATATTATTTAGGTTTAATTAAACCCCACAAATGTGCATGCCATAGTAAAGGAGATAATATTTTAATTGGTGAAGTTTAAAAGAGGCAATAGTGACATGTTAAAATGCAAATAAAAACAATTAAGGAGTTGTCATAGAAAATTTAAAACACCAAGAGAGAGACATAATAGACAAGATGGAGCATTGCGTAACATAGTAAATTTTAATTTGATAGTTATGGATGCTTATACATTGAAGAACCTAGTAACATAAGTCTTTCTAAAAACTCTTATTCTTTAGTAAGTGAGATAATATTTAGGTCCATTGGATGTAGCTTGGGTGGTTGGGAGGAATGGTTGTTACCCTCCCCACCCAGGTTCAATTTCTTGTAAGTGACATGTGATGCCCTTAAATGGATTTATATGATGCTCTTATTGTTGAGCCCCCAATATTCTAAAAATGCTCAGCCTCCCCATGTTCTCTGGTGGATTTTGAGGGGGTTTTATGTAGACGTAGCGAGTATCGGTCTTCGGCATCGTGAACCACATGTAAAAAATAAATAAAATGAGAGAGAGAGAGAGAGAGAGAGAGAGAGAGAGAGAGAGAGAGAGAGAGAGAGTATTTGGAAAAAACTCCTTTCGAATTAGCATTGGAAAATACCATATATAATAAGTTCTAACGAGGACTCACAATTTGTTAAGGAATAGAGGAATAAGCTAATATAAAGCTTTAACTTTGTTGGAAAACAAATATTCAATCTATATTAATATTTATAACTAAGCTTAATATCAAGGGTGGCAAGTGCAGGGGGGATTCTCTTTGATCTCAGAGCAAATAATATAGCATCATATGCATGGGGATTGGGTCAAGCCACCAAAAAACGAGTGGAGGCCTATGCTTTATTATGAGGCATCCTCATAGCCAGGGAAGAGAGAATTAGATCTTTGAATATAATTGGGGACTCTATGGTTGATATCAAATCTATGATAAGCAAAGAAACCCCAATGGACAATAAGCTAGCAATGATCATTGTAAGAGTAAAAAGGAGGCAAGCTCCTTCTCTGGAACCTCCTTCTACCACGTCAAAAGGTACCTCAATTCAGTTGTAGATTAATGGACTTACAAAGCCATGGAACTAGAGCCATGAATCCTTATGAAAAATGGGGGTAGTCACATGTGTTTCATCCCTTAATCTATTCCCCCTGATCGATGCTTATATCCATCAACATTTAATTTCACATGAGAAAACAATCATAGATTCATTCTCCTCACCTCGAAATGGGAGCTTCGAGGACACATTCTAGTACTACTTTCATGCAAGCATTTACCCATGCTTCAAGTATTGAAAATTCTGAAGTGATAATGTGTCGATGTTGTGGGATTATGGTGAGAACAAGGATTCGAATTTGGCATCCTAGCAACCTGAATTTGGAAAAGATCAATTTCCTAATATGTTTGATTTCATTTCTTGGGTTATTCTAGGTTGGTTAATTGTGATAAGTCTAGAATTTGGGGGACTTTGAGCAAGAGATCGATCACATATGGTAAATTGTTGTTTGGTGTTAATCATCATTGTTCTTGTTTCTCATAAGTATGTTGAGGTTTAATTTATGTTTTCCTTCAAGTTGGAATCTTTTCCCTTGTTCTGACATCTCTGGTTTTAAAAGTTCAGAATTATTCAGTGAAAGCAATTCTACCTTTGGTTCTTACTTTGTTTCTAGGTTGGATTTAACATCTAGGGTTCAAGAGCGATGTTCTCCTTCTTAATTGGGCCATAATAAATTCTCTTTCCTGGCCATCCCTCAACCATTTTGGACTATCAAGGTGCACATCATGACAACAGAGACATCTCAGACTTTAGAAGAATCATGCGAAGACACGAGGAAGGCATCCATTTCAACAAGAGAACCTTGCTTTCAATTTCCTCAAAGATAAATTGTAATATATCTTTTATTTATATATTATGTTTAAACTAATTAAATGTAAAGTCACGCCCTTTTTTCTAAAAAGATGTGACTTTACTCATTTATGTGTATATATACACATTGTTGTACACTGAATAAGATATCAAATAAAGAATAATATGTATTGTATAATAGATTTCTTGTTATATTTTGGCTTCTAGCTTGCAATTGATATCAGAGCATTCCATCTTGTGACCTCCAAACCCTCGTCTCTCTTCCTTAACCACGTACTTCGAGTCTACATCCCTTTGTTTCCCTCACAATACACACAAAACAACACAAAACATTTATATATAATTATATGTATATATATATAATTAATAAATAGCAGACACTCACTTATTTCAACCTTCTTCATCTTACCAACGAGTAGCAATGAGGAGATCATAGAAAAATCACGGAGAAACAAAAAAAGGCAGGAGGATTAGACGACAATGCTCCCTCCACATTGGAGCTAAGAGAAGGCCTTAAAGAGTTTCGTGTAGACCTTATAGATCATGTAAATACTTCGTTGGATGCCAAAATTGGCAAATTGAACAAAGAACTAGCAGAGTGTAGCATGAATTACAACGACATGAGAATCGAGCTCGAAGTAATAACGAATGGGAATAAAAACCCTGATAATTCAACTTCACATTGGGTTCCTCCCCAACCACACTAATCGTCCAACATGGGGACATATAACAATGACATGCCCATGGCAAAGATTATTGTTCCAGAATTTGATGGATCAGACGCAAAAGAAGCAACAAGATGGGTAAATAAAATCAATAAATACTTCGGTTATTACCATGTTTTTGATGATGAAGAAAAAACTAATGTCCCATCTACACATCTGAAGGACTTTGTGTATGATTTGTTCCTATGGTGGAGAGAAACATCCAAATATCTAACTAGAGACCGGGTTGTATTAAAAAAGAACTCCTTCCTACATTTTCTCGACACAAAAGAAAAGGGTTTTTTTTTCTAAACTCGCCTAACAACAATAGACCGGTACAGTGGAAGAATTTTTCAGGATCTACATGTGCTAGCCACCCGTGTCCCTAATATATCAAAATATTGGTTGCTTCAGATAGCCTTATCAAGGTTGAAGGAAAATATTTGAAATGAGCTCGAATTATTTGAAATTAAGGATATTGAGCAATCTCGTTAGAAAGCCAAAATCCCTTAAAAGAAACTTAAAGTATATCAAAAGACATCATGGTGTTCACTTGAAGACTATAGCTCCAAATACATTCCCCCTCACAAAAGGACACTACCACCGGATACGAGACAAGATAAGGATCGATGTTTTAATTGTAATGCACCTAATTGGAAACCAAGCCATAAGTGCAAATACAATTCATTGCGAAACATACTAGAGTGACAGGGACAAGTACGAAGAAGCAAGGGATATATTTTCATCTAATGAAGAAACAGATAATGGAGACTCACGAAGTTCCCACGAGTCAGGAAATAAAAAAGCTAGTCTGACACTCTATGTCGCCACAATGACTGGTGTTTCTCAACCCCAAACTCTTAAAGTTTATGGTCATGTTAAGAAAACTAAAGTAACTGTGCTCATAGATAGTGGTAGTTCACATAACTTTATAGATACGAAGATAATGAGGCAATTAAACATATTCATTCATCCTACCTCTGAATTTCAAGTCACCAACCCGAGAAATAGGACTCTTCATGTGATGGGAAATGCCACAAGGTAGAAGTATCCATGAATGACTACAAAGTAAAATATCCTATGTATTCAAAGTTATTTGCCGGAGAATCCACAGTTGGTGTCATTTTGTCATCGACGTTTCAAATCCGAATCGGGATTCCCACAAATAGTCTCATCCAATAGGATGGAAAAAATAATTAAAAAGGGAGCCCAATCTTATTTCTTACATTGTTATGTAATAGAGGGAACTACGAATGAGGAAAACAAATGATGATTCCGAGAAATTAGACAAAATTCTTGGAAAATATAACACCATTTTAAGGAACCTCCTCGTGGGCTTCCTCCACCTCGTTTTAGAGACCACATCATATAATTGATCTCTGGTTCCACCCCAATTAGAAAAAAATATTGTAGACAGTTGCACCAACATAAGACATAAATTGAGTGCTTGGTTCAAGAATTATTGTACTGCGGTGTTATTACAAGAAGCAAGAGTCCTTACTTAGCTCCATTCACTTGTTAGGAAAAAGGACGGATCATATAGACTCTATATTGGTTATTGAGCATTGAACAAAATTATGATAAAGGATAAATTTCCAATTCCAATTGTCGATAATTTATTGGACGAGCTCCATGGCACTAAATATTTCTCCAATCTAGACCCGAAATCAAGTAATTACCAAATAAGAAATTGAGAGGAAGACGTTCCCAAAACTTCTTTCTGTACCCATGAAGGGTTGTACGAATTTCAGGTCATGCCTTTCAATTTATCCAATTCTCTCGCTACCTTCCAAGCAATAATGAAGGATTTATTTTGTCCGTACCTACACAATTTTGTACTTGTCTTCTTCGATGATATCCTTGTTTATAGCAAGAATTGGAACTCACACATCAAGCACATAAAGACAATATTAAAAATCGTTCAAGAGAATAAGTTCTACATTAACAAATCTAAATGCAGTTTTGAACAAAAATAGATAGTATTTTTGGGACATGTCGTATCAGATGAAGGAATCAAGGTTGATCTGAAGAAAATTGTGGTAGTTACTGAGTGGCCTAGCCCCAAATCAATCACATCATTACAAGGATTTCTGGGTCTTATCGAGTACTATAGAATATTTGTTCAAAACTATGCGCAAATTGTGGCCCCATTAACAACATTACTGAAAAAAGTTGTGTTTAAATGAAATGACGAAGTTGAAGCATGTTTTAGAAGGTTGAAGCTCTTAATGACATCCACCTCAGTTTTGACAGCACCAGAATTCTCCAAAACATTTGTCCCTGAATGTGATGCTTCAGGAACACGATTAGGTGTTGTACTTATGCAAGATAATCATCCCATCGCATTTGAAAGTAAAAAATTCAAACCAAGGGAGAAAATAAAATCAACATATGACAAAGAAATGTTGGCAATTATGCATGCCTTGGTTAAGTGGAAAAAATACTTGTTAGGAACGAAAATTCTCATGAAAACAGACCACAATAGCTTTAAGTATTTTCAAACTCAGAAGAACCTTTCATCAGAGCATCAAAAATTGGTGAGCAAAATCCAACTCTTTGAATTTGATATTCTTTATAAAAAAATGAAGGGAGATTTTGGTTGTGGACAAGCTATCAAGGATACTTGATATTGATGCTACACTATGCATTATTTCTATCGTCATTCCTGAATGGATCTCAGAAGGTCAAATTGAGTATGTCAAAAATCCAGAGATAATGAAGATAATAGAGGAAGTGGAAAGCAACCCAACTACAAATTCTAACTTCACTTGGGAGGATGACATACTGTGGTACAAACAAAAGATATTTTTACCCAACTCATCCAAGTTCAAACTCCAAGTTTTGAAGGAAAATCATGATTCTCCCACATCATGCCATGTGGGGTTTTTAAAAACTTACTACAATATATGTCAATCTTTCTTTTGGAGGGGTACGAGGTCCAACATTCATAAATATGTGGCATAATGCAACACATGTCAATGAAAAAAGTTTGAAACAATCACTCCTCCAGGTCTTCTTCAACCCCTTCATGTTCCAGTCTGAAATATCCATGGACTTTATCACTGGTCTTCCTACCTCTGAAGGAAAATATGTTATCTTTGTAATTGTGGATCGACTAACCAAATATGCCCACTTTGTTGGGATTTCTTCAAAATCCAAGGCTATCCAAGTCACCGATATCCATGTTAAAAATACTTTTAATCTTCATGATTTTCCAAAGGTTATTGTAAGAGAAAGGGATCCCAAGTTCACTCACAAATTTTGGAAAGAACTATTTCACCAAGTGGGGGCATCCTTAACCATGAGTACTTCATACCATCCCCAAACAGATGGCCAGACTGAAATGGTTAATAAATACCTTGAAGAGTATCCAAGGAATTATGTGAATGATCATCAGATGTAATGGATTAATTGGTTACATCTAGTAGAATGGTGGTACAATATTACATATCATACCTCAGCAAAAATGTTCCCATTTGAATCCTTGTAAGGTTATCCGCCTCCCTCAATTAAGGAATATGTTGTCAATTCCAAAGTCACTGTCGTGAAAGACTATCTAGCTACATCAGATGAAGTTTTACGCACTCTTAAATCTCACCTCGAACAAGCACGGAAATGAATCAAATAACAAGCTGACAAAAGAATAACTGACCGAGAATTTATGCTAGGATATTGGGTATTTGTTTGGCTACAAAGTTCTCTTAAAACTTACAAGAAACACAAACTATCTCTTAAGTTTTATGGGCCCTATCAAATTCGAAAGAGAATTGGTCAAGTTGCTTATGCCCTTGATATTCCAAATAAAGGGAAATTGCATGGCGTTTTCCATGTTTCTTGTTTGAAGAAAAAGTTTGGTCCTACCATCCATATACAAACATAATTGCCTCTTTTAGATGAAGAACGAACGTTAATTATACTTCCTGGAGGTATCTTGGAAGTAAGAACCAAATTCCTACATTCTAGAAGTATTAATGAGTATCTGATCAAATGGAAGAACTTACCGGAAGATGAAGCTACTTGGGAAGATGAATAGTTTAGATATAAACATTCATCTTTACCCACTCTTCAAGGACAAAGCTTTTCAAGAAGGGATGACTTGTAATATGTCTTTTATTTATATGTTACATTTAAACTGATTAAATGTAAAGTCACACCCTTTTGTCTAAAAAGGCGTGACTTTACTCATTTACGTGTATATATGCATGTTGTTGTAAAATGAATAAGATATCGAATAGAGAATAATATATATTGTATAAATACATTTCATGTTATATTTTGGTTTCCAGCTTTCATAAATGAAATTGAGCATCATTGTATATCCCAACACACCAACAATATGAATATGTTGGTTGACCAAAAGCAAAGAATAAGCATCCTTGAAGTTGATTGTAGAATGCCAAAGAACCTGGTTCTGAATCTTTGTAAAGATACTCCGTCTTTAGCTTCTAATAATCGGGCAACTGACAATATGACACGCCCTTTTGCCTAAAAATACACGACTTTACTCATTTACGAGTATATATACACGTTGTTGTAAACTGAATAAGATATTGAATAAAGAATAATATATATTGTATGGATATATTTCCTGTTATATATTAGCTTCCAATTTGCATGAATGAAATTGAGCATCATTGTATATCCCAACACACCAACAATATGAATATGTTGGTTCACTAAAAGCAAAGGCTAAGCATCCTTTAAGCTGATTGTAGCGTGTCGAGGAACCTGGTTCTGAATCTTTGTAAGGATACTCTATTTTTAGCTTCTAATAATCGGGCAACTAACAATTCGACATAGACAAATTTCAAAGAAGAAGAAACAACCCATCAACTCAAGGAGCCAATCGACATTGAACAAGAATTCTCCTCCCTCTGATGTGGGTCAAGAGGAACAAAACAATAGCCTTGTCTTCCACTTTTTTTTAAGTAAGAAGCTATATATTACCTATCACATTTGATCACTCAAACAATAGCCTCATTTGATCACTCACTCATTCCCTCACTTAGTGCGCAAGTTTGGTAGTTGCAGTTGGGAGAAGAAGGAAGAGAGACGTGCATTGCTTAGTAGAGGATATTCTCTAGTGTTTGGTTTATTGTCTTGGCATTGTCTTGGCTATCTATATTAAGGAAGTTTTTGCTAGGTTTTCTTCCCCATGAGGGTTTCCCAGGATAAATGCTGTGTATCTTGTGATTGTGTTTCTCTCAGTGATCCTATATATGATATGGATATCTAGTAAATTGAAAAGAAACCTAATAATAACTTAAACCTTAACATGGTATCAGAGCTAAGCTGAAGAGAGCATCTTTCATTGGATAAAGAAAAACGTCATTGTTGTTGTACAAGAAAATTAGGGCTATTTATTGAAGAGGAATTTCAACCTAAAAAACATCTAGAAAAGTGTGCCCTAGCCTAGGAAACTCTTTGGCACCTTCAACGTACTTTTTCAGTGGATAGAACTCCCAGAAAGTGAGACCCTAGTTTTCACTGGTACTAGAAAACCAAAAGTACCAGAAAACTAGAAGTACCAAAAAACCAGGAAACCAGTAGCAGTACCAGAAGTACCAGTCCAAAATTTTGTTGGTCAAGTTTGAAGGGGGGAAATTTTGGATTTTATGAAATCTATCTGCTCGCCTCAACCAAGCGCACCTCCCGGTAAGTTCAAAATTAAATTCTAAGCATTTTCAATTTTTGGCCTTTTTCCTAGCTCCAGGTAAAGATGTCTGCAAGCACTAAGCTTGTTGACAAGCTCGAAGGTGTGGAAAAATTTCGTGCCTGGAAGTATAGGATTGCACTCATTCTTGAAGAGAATGACCTAGCAAGATTCATTAAAGAAGATGTACCAGAACCTGTCGATGCTACAGCTAAAGCAAAACACCAAAAGGACATAGTTAGGGCCAAGAGAATCATTGGAGATTCTATTAAAGATCACTTGATTCCTCAAGTGGATTCAAAGAAGACTCCAAAATAAATGTTTGATGTCTTAACCAGATTGTATGAAGGAAAGAACATCAATCAAAACATTAATCCAATAACTCAACTCAAAAGTACAAGGATGCAGAAAGGAGGAAAAATTTAGGAATACTTATCTAGAATATCACAATTCAAAGAACAACTAGAAGCAATTGGTAATACTCTAGATGAATATGAACTTATAATTCCAACCCTTAATGGTCTCACAAGACCTTGGGATGCATTCATACAAACTATTTGTGCCAGAAAGGAGAAATTAAACTTTGATATTCTTTGGGAAGCATGTGTTCAAGAAGAAGCAAGAGTAGCTAACCGAGAAGCATTACTATCAAGAGATGAATATCAAGCCCTAGATACTCATACTAAAGGAGAAAGAAAGAGGTCTTACTTCCAGAAAGAAACTCATAAGGAGTCTCACCCCCCAAACAAATTCATACATAAAGAATCTCACCCTCCAAGGAGATTCCAGAAGTTTCAGAAAGGTCAAAGAAGAGAAAATTATTTCTCATCCTACCAATGTTACCATTGTGACAAGATGGGACATATTGCTAAGAATTGTCCAGCTAGACGAGAAGAATACAAGAAGAAAAACAAGAGGCACCATGCCCATACAGTTGAATATGAAGAGCCACCCACAAAGATGATAAAATAACAGATTGAAGACTATGTCTTAATCTCTGCCCTCTCAGGATTAGTGTCACCTGGTGAGGACACTTGGCTCATAGACAATGGTGCTTCCAAGTACATGACAGGTCAAATAAACATTCTCTCTTGCCTTACAAAAAATAAGTTTCCCGAGAAAGTTACACTTGCAGATGATTATCAATACCCTATCAAAAGAGTAGGAGAATCAAATTACAAACTTGATTCAGGGACCCCGATGAAGATGAAGGATGTACTATATGTACCAGGTTTGACAAAGAACTTACTTTCTATCTCAACTTTAGAGAAGAAATGCTTCAAAGTTTATTTCATAGATGGATAAGTTCTTATGTGGCCCAAAGGAAAAACCATGGAAGAAGCAATTGTTATTGGAAAAGAAGATGGTGGCTTGTATAAGCTAAAGGGTCACTCCGAAGCAGCCTTGACCCATTCCATTGAGAATCCATGTGAACTTTGGCATAAAAGACTAGCTCACATCAACTACAAGGCATTACCATATGTAAGTAAGGCAGTCATAGGTCTACCAGAATTCAAGGTTGACCATGAAGGTGTATGCAACGGATGTGCACAAGGAAAGAACATCAAGAACCCTTTCTCAAAGAGAGACAATAAAGCATAAGGAGTCCTAGAGCTCATTCACTCATATCTATGTGGCCCAATGCCATCAACCTCCATCAATGGGTATGTATACAATGTGTCTTTTATTGATGACTATTCTCGCGAAACCTGGGTTTACTTTTTGAAATCAAAAGATGAAGTGTTCAGTAAATTCAAGGAATTCAAAGCCTTGATAGAGAATATCTCTGAAAGAAAGATCAAGATACTCAGGTCAGATAATGGAGGAGAATACACCTCAAAATAATTTGCAAACTGTTGCAAAGATGTTGGGATCGAGAGGGAGCTCACCACTCCCTACAATCCTCAACAAAATGGTGTAGCAGAAAGAAAGAACAGAACTATAATGTAAGTAGTGAAGACTATGATCCATGATCAAGATATTCCAATGCACTTATGGGCAGAAGCAACAAAAACAACAATATATGTACAAAACAAATTGTCCCATAGTGCACTTGGGTTCAAGACCCCTGAAGGGATGTTCTCTGGAAAGAAGCCAGAAGTAAGCCATCTCAAAATATTTGGTTGTCCATGTTATAGAGAAATCCTCCTGCAGACAAGTGGATTCCCTCTTGGGCTCTAGACTCCTAAGACCAAGACAGAAAGGGTGCTAACATTGGTCATTGACATCCTTTTAAACCTAGCTAAACTAATTTATAGAGAAGAGGAAGAAAGGTGTACCTTTTTAACGATGTTTGTCCTTGCACAATCCGAGTTGAGCCTTGATCCCCAAGCTCCTCAACAAGTCCTGCAATCCAATCAAAGACAAAACATGCTTGCTATTCTACTATGATTAGCTTGAAACCATATCTATCTAATAGAAAGAAGTTCATGTAGAATAAACACAACCTTGAAAGAAACAGGCTAAGCACATATATATATTAGTGAGAACAATAGAGATACTTACAGACCTTTGATGAAGGTGCAACAACCTCTCCCAACTCTCCTTGTTCAACCCTTTGCTCAAATAATCCACACACAAAATGACTATGCTTCATTGATTATCTCCCTTATGAGATCATAAGTTTGATGCCTTTAATGTCTCTCCTTCCTTATGAGATCATAAGTTAGGTGCTTATCTATTTCTCTATTTTTTTTTTCCATGAGAAGGCCTCCTTATATAAGCTTGGAGAGACCCAACCACCTTAGATATTATTAGGATAGGTTGAGGATCTTTCTCCTTCAGTTGTGGATCCTCCCTAAGATCCATCCTTGACCTCAGATTCAAATCCAACTGATTTCCAAGATGAAGGGGATTTTTTCCTGATTTTCCTCAACAACCCAAGATTTCCTCAAACAAGCCAATGCTCCCTCATAATAGGGCACAGAGCGTTGGAACGCTCCCCCAAAGAAGGGTAAGAAGAGCTAGCACTCCTTGACAGTGGATAGGGGAGTGCTGCCCAAAATTTCCTCAAAAAATCCCAACGCTCCCCCAGAATGGTGCACAGAGTGTTGCAACGCTCCCCCAAATAAGGGTAGGGAGCGTTGGTGCTCCTTAACAATGGGTAGGGGAGCGTTGCCCTTCAAAAATCATTTTAAAGTGGTCTTTTCCATGGTAAAAGATTTGTACTCTTTGTCATGTGATTTCTCTTTCTTAAACCAGTCTTTGAAGGTGTCTTAAGTGTCCCTCTGCTGTCATTAGAGACACGACATAGGCAAGATGACAGTATGATGTTTGCGACACTTGCGGCCAAAATGCGACACTTGCGACACTTGTAATGACAACAATAGATCATCATTGAAGTGAGTAATTTTGATGTGTAACAATCCAGTATTTGTACACATTCCGAAAGAGAAGAGAACCAAGTTGGACCCTTCAGGAAAGAAGGGACTATTTGTTGGATATTGTGAGGTTTCCAAGGTCTTTAGAGTTTATATACCAGGTTACCATCATATTGAGCTCAACAGGGATGTAACCTTGATGAATATGCAACACTCAAGAAATCAAGAAGATTCCATCTTGAAGAAGTATATGAAGAAGAGCGCGTGGCTCCCAGAGTTGCAGAACCAGTGAGGGAAGTCATAACTTCCCGTGATGAGGAGATTCTAGAGGATCATGACATAATAGAATCTCAAGAGCCTCCCCAGATGACAATACCCCACAAGAGAAATCCAGCCTGGGCAAGGGAACTTATTCAATATGGATATAAGTATGGTGCCCCTGAATGTACCATGAGACAAGTCAAGAAACCCGAGCCATTCTCCAGTTATATGGCTTTGATGTGTGATCTCTTAGAGAAGGAGCCTACTTTCTTTGAAGAAGCTATTCAGAAGAAAGAATGGACAGATGCCATGACAAAAGAATACTGATCCATTATAAAGAATGATGTATGGGAAATAGTTCCCAGACCAAAGAGCAAGGATGTGGTATCTTCCAAATGGATTTTCAAAATAAAACATGTTGCTGATGGAATTATTGAGAAATATAAAGCAATGTTTGTTTCTCGTGGATATTCTCAAAAGGAAGGCATTGACTATGAAGAGACATTTTCTTCTGTAGCCAGATACACTTCAATCAAAACCATCATATCTTTTGCAGCTAAGATGAAGTGGAAGTTACACCAGATGGACGTGAAAACAACTTTCTTGAATGGTGTCATTGAAGAAGAAGTGTATATAGAACAACCTCAAGGGTTTGAAGTTGAAGACAGGAAGATTCATGTCTGCAAGTTGAAGAAGGCTCTGTACAGATTAAAGCAAGCTCCTAGAGTTTGGTATGGAAGGATTGACAGTTTCTTAACGAGCTTGGTATTTACCAAGAGTAAAGTTGATTCTAACCTTTACTTCAAGGTTATGAATGATGAGCCTATTATATTGTTGTTGTATGTGGATGACTTATTCTTAACTAGAGAAGAAAAGCTCATCACTGATTTTAGGAAGAAGCTCATTGTAGAATTTGAGATGAAATACCTTGGCCTAATGCACTATTTCTTAGGTCTTGAGGTCTCGCAGAGCCCATAAAAGATCTTCCTTAACCAAGGGAAGTATGCAGTTGAAATACTGAAGATATTTGATATGTTGGAGTGCAAATCCATGAATACACCCATGGAAACAAAGTTGAAGCTCATGGTTGACACTTCGTCAGATTTGATTGATGCTACACTGTACAGACATATCATTGGATCGTTGATGTATTTGACGAACACCAGGCGAGATATATTTTTTGCTATGAACACCTTGAGTCAATTTCTGGTAGAGCCCAGATGTATCCACATGGTTGCTGCAAAACATCTGATGAGGTACCTTAAGGGTACATTAGATTGTGGTCTCAGCTATAATGGAGATCATGACTTCAGACTGAGTGGTTATATCGATTCAGATTGGGCTGGAAGTGTCTCTGACAGAAAGAGCACTTCAAGATGTTATTTTAGTCTGGGGTCAGCCATGATCTCATGGCAGAGGAGGAAGCAATCAAGCATTGCTCTTAGCAAGACAGAAGCATAATACATTGTTGCATGTTCCACCAGTTGTGAAGCCATATTGCTTCGAAAGTTGTTGACAGGTCTATTCGATCTGGAGATGGAAGAAACCATGATTCTATGTGATAACCAAACCTACATAAAGATGAAAGAGAACCCTATGTTCAATGACAAGTCAATACACATAGAGACCCGATATCATTACATCCATGATATGGTGCAGAGAGGAGCCATAAAGCTCCAGTATGTTAGCACAAATGAATAGGTTGTTGATGTGTTGACCAAACCTCTATCTCGTGTAAAGTTTGAGCACTTTCAAGATAATCTTGGTGTAGTCCGAAAGGACCTCCCTTGAAAGGGGGAGTAGTGTTGATGCCAGCCTAGTGCTGAATATTTCTAGATTCGTGTTGATGTTGTTGTGATGTTGGTCTTATGCTAAAGATTTCCAACTTTGTGCTGATGTTGTTGTGATGCCATCCTTGTGCTAAAGATTTCCAGCTTCGTGCTGATGTTCTTGTGATTCCAACCTTGTGCTGAAGATTTAGAGCTTCATGTTGATGTTGTTGTGATGCCATCCTTGTGCTGAAGATTTCCAGCCTCGTGCTGATGTTGTTGAGATGCCAGCTTCGTTCTGAAGATTTCCAGCCTTGTGCTGATGTTGTTGAGATACCAGCTTCATGCTGAAGATTTCCAACCTAGTGCTAATGTTGATGATGCTCTAGCCTTCGTGTTGTGATGATGTTGTTGTTGATGATGCTCCAACTTTTGTGCTATGATGTTGTTGTTGTTGATGATGCTCCAACCTTTGTGTTGTGATATTGTTGTTGTTGATGTTGTATCAGCCTTGTGTTGTTATTGATGATGATGTATTAGTATTATACTAATCCATATTGATGCATATGATGATGATGCCATTCCATCTCTCTGTTGTGAATGATGATATTGATGATGAGAAAAAATTATGATGATTTATAGATATGCTAGTGAGTGGTCCAGATGTCGTTGATATTGCTGCCCTCTCTCTCTATCGATGATATTGTAGAATACCCTTGTTGTTAAGGGGGAGTGTTGAAATATTGTAACGGCAAAGAGTATTCTATTTATTATTGAGTTATTATTCATTAGATCAATGCCCTTTTGTGGATTGATCATGTCGGGCATTGTAATTGACCAAATACCCTTTTTTGGATTGGTCAAACCCTAAATATATTATGTAAATTGAGAATTCGGCCCCCAGGCTAATTAAAGTGGTTTTAACCACTAAGAAGACAAGTCGGCCCTGCCCACTGAAGAGACAACTTTCCAACACCTACCAGTTTGTATAAATAAAGGAAGCCAACACCTCATTTGATCACTCACTCAATGTGCAAGTTTGGTAGCTGCAGTTGGGAGAAGAAGGAAGAGAGAGGCACATTGCTCAGTAGAGGATATTCTCTAGTGTTTGGTTTATTGTCTTGGCTATCTATATTAAGGAAGTTTTTGCTGGGTTTTCTTCCCCATGAGGGTTTCCAAGGATAAATGTTGTGTATCTTGTGATTGTGTTTCTCTTAGTGATCCTATCTATGCTATGGTTATCTAGTAAATTGAAAATAAACCTAATAATAGCTTAAACCTTAATAGTGCGTGTGCCTCACATGGTGTCTCTCTTGTCCTCAGCTGCCTATGCGCATGCATCCACACCTCGTTCATCCTCCCCTCTGGAATTTTGAAGCAAGAACCACCCCTGGAGATGCGGGGGCATTGGTGTCAGAGTCTGGAGAATGCAGGGAACGAAGCAGTGTCAAGAGCAGAGATTTGTTTTGCTCTGCTTGTTGGTCTAGGTGTTCCAGCCTAGGATGAAGGTCATTGATGTACTTACGGATTGTGAAGACCAAGTCTTGGAGAATTGAGATTGAATCCTGGAGTCCCGAGCATGAAGCACCTTCCGACTGGAGTAAATCTTGGCTCTAAGATGCCTCCAATTGGAGTTCCTGCATTTGCGCATTGAATTCCTCCAGCAAAGGCATAGAAGCCGACGACAGGGGTGGCGAGGGAGCGAAGGGTGGTGGACTGGAGGGGCGTGCCAATGTGGTCGATGAGGTCGAGGCCAGGTTGGGGAGAGGTCCAGGAGCGTAGCCGAGAGAATTCCCCTGAAGATCAAACCATTCAACTCGGCAAGACCATGGTGAGGATAGAGGTGGAAGGTCGCATTGGTCTAGTGAGGAMTGAGTGGAGGATGAAGGTGAGGATCTAAGAACATAAGCAAAAGTGGGCAAGTGCCTGCTGGCCATGGCCAATCTGTTTTGGTACCATAGGGCACCTCTCTTCGGCTTCCCTCAAAGGCGAGGCATAGCCTGACGAACGAGAGGGAGAGGCGGAGATTTGAATAGGAAGAACCAGGTAGGCATTAGGGAGAATGACAGAGTGCTGAATTTGTTGGAAGGTGAGGGCGATAGATACCAATTGGGGGATGGATGTTTCCATAAGAGGGATGATGGAGAGTAAAGGCACACGAGCATAGGAGGATCAGACAGTGTACTAATGCCATAGCCATGATGGGAAGCTAGCTCTGAGCGCATTGAAGCATTTAGTTGAGAGTGTGGTGAAATGGATGGTTGCAACAACCATAAGGTGGTAATAAAGGTTGAAGGTAGAAACAAGTGCCGTCACGTGGGTCGAGGCGAGGTGGAGGGCACTAAGTTCGTTGATGGATGCGTGGAGCACTCCGACACCCCATTCGGGGGGCTATTTGTGTTGAGAGCCTTAGCTAAGAAATCATGGAAGAGGGGCTGATCTATGTGGATGGGGGGTGTATAGAGGATATCTGGTCCTTCTAGAGCCACGCCAAAATTATCCAGTTTGTTTACTACTTGGTTGGATTTCCTTCTCACATGTGAAGGAATGAGCACCAAGTGAGTCGAAATGAGAGTTGCAATGGCACCGAGTCTCGTGGTAAGTCTTCAGCAAGGAGAGATGTTGTATGGATCTGATCCATTGAGTATCTTTGTGAAAAGGCTTAGGATTATATGAGAATCTCCCTCGATGATCAGATTGTTGTGCCCATTGTCTTGAGCAAGCTTAGGTCCTTTGATTAGACCCTAGAGCTCAACTGGGTTGTTTGTCTTGTGTCCAATACTACCTACTGTGATGAGTATTATGCTTCCTTGACTGTTGTGAAGAACCACCCCAAAGCCAATAGGCCTTAGATTACCCTTGGAAGCTCCGTCAAAGTTTAATTTGATGAATCCTGGAGTTGGAGGAGACCAGTGTGAAGGGTTTCCTTTGTCTTGTGAACTTTTGGGTTTCCTTGCAAAATGTGGGTGAAATTTGATGATCCATTTGTCCAAGATGCGCTTTTCTTGTGGAGGGAAAGACAAGTCTTTCTCTTTCCAGGGATGAAGGAGAATGGTTTCTCTGATGTTGTAAGTTATGTGTTGCCATATTTTCTACTAGTCAAGCTGAGACGAAAGGAAAATTCGTCTGTTTCTCTCTTTCCAGACCTGCTAGAGGATGAAGCTTGAAAGTAGTTGCCAAATATGGTTTAGGATGGGAGATTGAAAAGCTAAGTCTCTCCATTCTTCTAAGGTCTCCCTGGGGCCTTCTTGTTTGCAATCCTTGGTGCTCATGATTGAGGCGCAATGATCCTAGATTTGTGTACTGTAGGAGCAGAGAATGAGCAGATGATTTTGAGATTCTGAGTATTTCCAGCAAAGAGGGAAAATGGAGGGCTCGATAAAACCTCTTTTGGTGAGGTTGTCCCAAGTAAGGATTCCCTTGTGTGCAATGAGCCAGAGGAAAGTGCTTATTTTTTTTCCAGTGCTTGATCGACCATATTTTCGTCCAAACTGGTTCCTGGGGGAGCAAGTGTGAGGCAATCTTTATATTGTAGGATTCTTTGACGGTGAAGGTGCCTCGTGGGGAGTTCCCCCATCTTAAGATGTTGTCTCCTTGAGAAATTGGAATTTTCCTAGAAGAAGTTAGCTCGTGCCAAGGTTGAAGATCTACGGGCGCATGAGTGTGAAGTTCTATGGGAGTGGACTTTCAATGATGCCAAGTTGCGCGGGGGTCCTCTTGCCAATAGTCCGCGATCGTGATTAGACCACCAGCATGAGTGGTGGGGGTAAGGAGATTCTTTGCAATAGAGTGATGCGTTAGAGAGGGCCATTGTTGCCATGAGTCATTCAAAAAGGTAGTTGTCCTCCTATTTCGTATTTCCCAGAAAGCATGATCGACAATCAGGGAGTGGCCTTATCTTGTAGCGTTCCAGATCAAGGATCCTTGTATGTTTTCATTCCATCTGATGAGTTGATTTTCAACAATATGTGGAACGTACTTCTTCCTCCAGAGTTTGGCCTAGAGGTCCTTAGGTCGCTTCAACCATCTCCACCAAATCTTCGCATCGAGGACTTTGTTGAGAGTGGCGGGGTCCCTTAAACCAAGACTGCCTTTTAATTTTGGCTTGCATATCTTTTCCCAGCTGATCAAAGCCATTTTTCGTTCCATCTTTTCCCCTTTCCAAAGAAAGTTTCTTTGAAGGGTTTTGATGGAAGTAAGAATATAACTTTGGGCAACCAATGCAAAGAAGGAATAAATAGGCAAGGTTTGAAGGACTGATTTGAGGAGGATGAGGCGACTAGGAAGGTTGAACATGTGAAAAGTCTAGGAGAAGAGTCTTTTTCCCATGGAAGAGAGGAGCCCCTCCCAGGAGCAGTTTCGAAGGGCTTTATTGATGAGAGGAATGCCATGGTATTTGGATGGAAGGGAGCTATGCGTGAAGCCCAGGATGTTGGTGATGTGAAGTTGAACATGTAAAGGGGTGTTAAAAAAGAAGAGCTAGGATTTTTCTTTATTAATGTCCATTCCTGAGGCTACGCAAAAAGTTTGTAGGATATTGAGAATGCTCAGGGCTTCATAGACAGTGGGGGAGCTCAGCATTAGGGTGTCATCAACAAACTGGTTGTGGGAGATGGGGGGATCCATGCCATGAAGGGAGAGTCCAACTAGAGACTTGTCTGCAAGGGAGGCTTTGATGAAGCGGTTGAGCCCTTCTGCCATGATAATGAAGAGGAAGGGGGAAAAGGGGTCCCCTTGATATATTCCTTAAGAGGGAGAGAAGGGGTGGGAGGGAACACCATTGATCAAAATGGAGAAGAAGGCAGAAGAAGTGAGGTTTATAATCCAGTCCACCCAATCCAAAGTAAAGCCAAAAGAAAGAAGAATTGATTTCATGTAAGCCCAACTGAGTTTATCAAAAGCTTTGGAAACATCTAACTTTAATAACATACCTGGAGTATCTATGCTCTGGAGAGAGTGTATGACTTCATGGGCCAGGATGTCGCTATCGAGAATTTTCC
Organism: Picea engelmannii; assembly: GCA_009831015.1. Classification (NCBI taxonomy): domain Eukaryota; kingdom Viridiplantae; phylum Streptophyta; class Pinopsida; order Pinales; family Pinaceae; genus Picea; species Picea engelmannii. The sequence goes on from ML778743.1 coordinate 290,424, forward strand.
TACCTTCAACGTACCCTGACTAATCGGGGGAAATGATGAGGGGCATGAGCGGTTTGAGACGTCAGGTGATTACTTTTGTTAGCAGCTTGTAGATTACATTGCAAAGAGCAATTGGTCTGAACAATTTAGGATGAGTGACTTGATCTTGTTTGGGGATGAGGGTCAGGAAAGTGACATTAAGAGCAGGGAGAACTTGCCTAGAGATGCGAGAGTCTTTGATGATGTCCCATACTTCCTCCTGAATCATGGGCCAACAAGAAGTGAAAGAAGTCTGCCGTGAATCCATCTGGACCTAGAGATTTGCCTACGAGGGTGTCTTGCAGGGATAGGTCTACTTCTTCAATCGTGATTGGCCTCGACAAAGCTTTATTTTGTTCTCGAGTTATGTGATTGAGGATGTGCTGGGTGATATTTTCTATGTCAGGGGATCTGTTAATAGGAGGTTCTGACAACATATCTTGGTAATAAGAGACTAGCTCCTACTCGAGATCTTCATGTTTGTGGAGAGTTTTCCCTTGCTCCGTGACCAGGTGCGTAATGCAGTTGTTGTGTCTGCATTGGATCGTTGCATGGTGGAAGAATTTGGTGTTCCGTTCCCCTTTTTAAAGCCATTGTATTCAGGATTTTTGCCTCCACATGACTTCCTCTTGAGAATGTCATTCCTCCAACTGTTGTTTGAGTATATTTTCCTATGCTTTGAGGTCCTCCGTGAAGCCATGATTCCTTATCTAGATATGGATGAGCTTCATTTGGTCGTTCAGGTTTCTCTAGGCTTCAAAAATATTTATGAAGTGTTGTTTGTTCCAAAGCTTTAGGCTTTGCTTAATGTTTTTCAATCATTGTTGAAAACATAACATTTTAGAACCATGAGAGATGGCGACTTCCCTCCACCATTTCATAACGAGAGATTGGAAATCTAGGTGGTCGAGCCAGAAACACTCAAATATGAAGGGCTTCTAGCTAGGAGAGCCAAAGATATCCAGTGAGAGTTGTCTAGGCCAGTGGTCAGAACCCGAGGTGTCCAAGATGCTAGCGCTCATTGCTAGGCCTTCCATTAAGAGGTTTTCTGAAATGAGAAAGAGATCCACATGGCATGCAACCTGTTGAGAGCCCAAACACCAGTTTGACCAGGTGAAAAGGCCATTCTAGGTTTCCATATCTATGAGTCCAAGCGTGTTGATCAGAGCTTGAAAGTGCCCACTTTTTGCCTCAAGTTTGCGAGTGTCACCCCTCTTTTCTTCTAGGTGGCATACCATGTTGAAATCCCCTCCCCAGTATCCACCGAAGATCGCTGATGAGGTTAGCCAGTTGATCCATATTTTGAATGAAGTTGAGCTTGTCCCTCGGGGTGGCTAGTCCGTAAACATTTGTAAGGAAGGGTGGCTTATTGGAGCCAATGAGTCGGTATTTTGCTGAGATTGTCCATTTGGTGGTGAAGAAGTTCTCAAGCAGCATAATGTTGGGGTTCCAAAGGATGGATAAGCCACCAACCGCGCCTTTGGAATCAATATTCATCATTTTCCCCTGTTTCCAACATCTGGAGAGTATTTGGTTCATTTCTTCCCCAACGCATTTCATTTCTTGAAGTAAAAGAATATCAGGTTGATCTGCGATAATACAATCTCATAGAAGTCATTGCTTACTACGACCGTTGAGACCATGTATATTCCAAGAGATGAGATTCATGATGAGGATGGAGAGGTGAGAGGGGGAAAGCTGTCAAAGATGAGATGTATCTGACCTGAGTTTACCATGAAGTGAACGATTTCCTGTATGAGCTTCTGGGTGGATTTTCTTCCTCTTTTCTTCTCATCCTTCTGAGGCTTGTGTTGTTCCTTCTGTTGGATGTGTTGGATGCCCAAGCCAGTGGTGGATCGGGCCGCCAATCCCCCTGAGGAGTTTAGGTAAACTTTATGCATCTTGCGAACATGATTTGGAGGGATGGTGTACAGTTCCTGATTGCAATATGCTTGTTCAAAGTGCTCGAGGTCTACGCCCGCCAGATCTTGTTCCTCTAGAAACATTTTGGTGTCTCCGTCTTCAGGGTCCAAGGCTTCACCAACTTTGGTGCGGGAAGAGGAAGAGGAGGGGATCAACTCCAAGACAGGGGTATTGTAAGGGTTGTCTTTGAAATTGTTGTGGGTGGCTGTTCCTTGAGGAGGAAGTTGCGACTCATCCATATATTCTGGAAGTTACTGAAGGATGTCGAAGGAGTTGGTGGAGGGGGATTCTTTGTTGGTTGTCTACACAATTTTATTGGCTTCCTGACACTGCTTGGTCGCTACCTGGGTGAATTTGTCCTTTGGTTTGTTTTCTTCAATACTGTCGGCCTTGTTTTCGACAATGTTCAGAGGGAATTCTCTGAACAAATGCCCGTGCTCATGGCATTTTCGACATCGAAATGGTATGTGCTCATAGTCAATAGCTTGAGACCAGTCTTTATCATGGTATTCCAGGGCTATGGAACCTTGGAGGGGCTTCAAAATGTTGATATAGACACATATGCGAGCGTAATAGGTGTACCTTCTCTGCTTAGTCGACTTTGAGGATTTGACGTATGCCCCAATGGTGTTTCCTATTCCTGCCAGGATCTCTTCCAGCCATAACTCCTGTGGTAAGGAATATAGACGGATCCATACTGACACATGAGCAAAGTATTCTTTTTCAGGTCTAAACTTCTCCATTCAGAAGCGGAGGAAGAGGTCGGTTGAGTTGAAGAAATAGGGTCCCCCGTCAAAAATGCGATTTCGATCTTCTAGGTTATGGAAGATGATGGTAAAGAAGCCCTTGGAGCCTAGATGTAGGTCATAGTAACCCTTGGGTTTCCACCAATGTTGTATCCATTTGACAAGATCGCGTTCAAAGGGCCATAAACCTAGGAATTTCCCCCCCAGCGCGTAGTCCCTCATGTATAGTTTCTGTTCTTCGATGCATGGTGTGTTGATCACGTATTTTGGTGCTAGCAGTTTCTGAGGTATGCATTTACCAGGTTCCCAAGGATGTGTTTTTTTTGCTGGAACAAGTCTTGAGTCAATTTCCATTTCTTTGCCTTTAGCAACTCCTTCAAAGAAACTTTGTGATCGCTGGTTCGGTGGTGGCTAGAAGGACGACCGACAGAAACCTCCACCAATAGGTTCCTGCGCCACAACCTTGTGATAGGAGGCGGTTCGCGACCCCTCTTCATTGGGGATCATGTTTAGCCCTGCCAGGGGCGACAAAGGGGAGTAGTAGGGAGTTGAGGAGCCTAAACCCTGATCTTGTCCAGAGCTCCTAAAACATAATGTAATTTATAACTGTGTCTTCCATTGAATCCTATGTATTTCAAATTTATTAGAATTTTAGGAGTTTTTTTCAAGTAGGCCACAAGCAAGAATGTTTCTCATATAGTTTGATTTGAACTACTTTTATATAATAGTAGAGAACAACCTAATTTCGTTTCTTGAAGCTCTAGATGATTTTATGTAACCATTGTTAATCTATTACAACCTTCTTATTAATATAATATTTTTATTCTGATTAAAAAATAAAAATATAGTTACCCTTAAAAGGAGAAAGAGTTACTTTTAAGAGGTTTGCAAGCTGCTTTTAACTATATACTCTCAATTATTTCATGAAGGTAGGATGAAAATATATATTTGCAATTAAAAAATAAAGATTTATTATTAGTCCCTTTTGCCATCATTATACTATTGTATACACTTTTTATATTAGGAGTACTAGAATATTTTTTTGCAAACTTATCTTGGAATACCTAAAGTTTGAGCAAATATAACTTAAAAAAATTAATAATATTTTTTGCATGTCTAATTAGAGGATAGAATAATTTCTATCATTCTTAAAGAAAAACAAAATTGGATAAAAAATTTAAAAACTTCAAATGTGACTTTTGACATTAGCAAAGTATCACATTTCCAGGTGTTTAATTATCATTTAATGCACGTGGGCTGGAGGATGGCTTGAATGCCCCACCTATCATCTGTCACCTTTGTCTCCTACCTCCACGCTTTCTAGTTCCTCATGGCATCATTCTTCTCAGTGTGAATTCAACTAAATTTTGAAGACCTTTACGACTATCCAATGACTTTGTTATGTCCCTGCCATAGTAGGGACATAAAGTTTTGGACGATTTGCAATATGTGCTTTCACGGTTCCCGAAAGATTTAGTTTTATTACGTGATGTCTGCATTGGGCACTGCAACCAAGGGTGGCAGTGGGATGTCGTCACACCATTAATAATATTGGTAGGGAGTGGTCTGAATAGGTGGTTGGGCTAGTCAGACCAGCTTAGGCAGGTGGAGTCTCTATCATGTCGTTCATGCATGGGTGGGAAAGTTTAAAAAAAAGGGACCTATGTATAGTTTTCGATTTTATGACTTTTTGCATCTTCGGGATGGCTGTGCAGGCAGATTATCTGTGTGATGTGTTGTTGCAGGAAACGTCGCGAACCAGACGCTTGTCTTGAATTTGTTCCATGTAGAATCCACCACGCTGGGTGCAGAATTTTTATGTGTTTGACGAAATTTTGTTTTAGGAAAAAAGCTCAGGCGAGAGGCTTTAAAGATTTGAGAAAGAGTTTTTTGGTTCTTTCAAATGGTTCCATCTACGATCTTTATTGAAACTTATAAGACTGACGATACAATGTTGATGTGTCACAGAAGGAGGAATTTGCTTCCGGGAGACAATAAGTCTCTGATTTCACCAATTGTGGTTAACAATACCACACCGGATTTCAAAATGCATGTTGTTTCCGCAGGCGGGGTTTGTAATCAACTTTTTCCATCGGTTCCATGTAAATATCTTTGAAATTTGTTCTTCAACCTGCAATTTAAGTCGATATAGGGCCTTTATACAACATAATTTCTAAATAACACATCTCTCCAATAATTCTTGTAGATATAAGTTTTATTTTCTAAAAAAGCCTTCAAATTTTATGGATGAAGCTGGTACATGACCCAAGCTTATTTTCATTGAGTCGTATAATATTCATGAAAATATCATAATATATTATGATAATACGTATTATACCTATATTTTATATTTGGTCTAATAAAATATCCCTTGGTATAATCAGTATTATACTAAGTCATACTGATTTAATGGCAACGTCCATATATAAGCACTAATGAAAATATGTACGCACTATTGATTATCCACGCGAATTATGTTGTCGCTACTTCCTAACCCTTAGACAATCTGGGCGAATACAATGTTAGAGTTTACGCCAATGACAAAAATTATGTGATTTCCAATTGCAAAAATTATTCAATTAGCTGTATTGTATATGATAAAAGGCTATATTGAATCACCATTTGTTTATATGATAAAAGTCTATATATGATAAAAGGATATTTTTTGGCTTTTGTCTATTTTTAACAAGGCGAGAAGATTTTTCCAATTTTATAAGGACGAATCATGATAACAATGGCATTTGATCTTGATGCTTTTGTTATTTTTAACTTAAAATACCATTCGGGATGCTTATAAAACCAACTACTATTTTAAATGCACTAGCTAGAAGACAACTAACGTGAGCACTCTGAATATATTGCAATTTGCAATTTTAGAAAATAACACAAAATGTTGGCACTATGCAAAGTAAAATCAGATTTGCAGGTTTGCAGACATTGCCATCATGCCAATGTCTCAAACCAGGATGGGAGAAACCAACTTTGCACGGTATGTAGAGGTTTACCTGTAACTACATGCACACAGCCTTTGATTGTCCCTCCTACTCGACTTAATCAGTGGGCATTTTCCATGCTTCCGGTTACTGCGACGAATGATAAACGTAAAGACCTCGGGTGATCAGGGGTTCCCGGAAAGCCCTGTAATTAGGGGTTCCTAGAAAGCCCTGTGTTCACAGTTCTCTCATGCAATCTATTAGCAAACATCTATGCTACCCAAGATCGACACCCTCTTTGTCCTTTGCAAGCACTTGAGTGGGGATATCGCAGTCAGAACTTGGTATATGGTAGGGACATTGCCACATGTGGCTTGTTTTATGAAATTTGGTGGATATTCTCAGATGAAGCCATAAACTAAAGCCATAAACTAACCTAATGCATAGCAATCAATAATATTATTATGTTGTGATTATATTTATTTTATGTAGGTTGCCATTTTGTTTTTTTAATAATACTTATATGAGAAAGGTAATGCCAAACTCTCTGAAAGTGATTGAATATGCTAGATGTGCAAGTAGTTGTACATTTAGAATCAAAGATAAGTCAAGTTCTAAACAAATTGATTACTTAGATTTTGTTCTAGAAAAAATGTTGAACTCAAATTCGAATGGATCCTCTAAATCAAGTGTTGCAGATCAAGCATATTTTAAATGTTAGGCAACATGGACTTCTTCTTGAGATGGTTTTTTGAAAATTTGATTGAATGTTCATTTGTTTTGGATTTGTTGAGAGTTCTGGTTTAATATTTGCAATTTGTTGAGATTTTTGGAGATATTCATACTATTAAGAATATTTAGTTCTATAATAGGTACTTAAAAGCTCTTATTAATCTAAGTAATTCTCTCAAGATAACATTGCATTAGATAAGTTTAAAGTTGCCAAGACTTACACAACTACTTCTACTACTTTATCTCGTGCATAATCAAGTGTGTCTATTTATTTGAGTGGACAAGCTCAATGGGGTATAGGCTATGCTCAATGGTCTCAAAGTTGGCAACAACCACCACCTCAGCACACTCCTTAGATGTAACCTCAACCATGGTTAGGCTGTGGTCAACCAATGTTGTGTATATTTTCCTTTCACATTTTGCTTTGATTTTGATGTCTTAAGTTTCAAGACATCCAATGATTGCATAGTAGTCTAACTTCTGAAGAAATAATGTTTTCTAAACGAAATTTGCAGGGTGGTTGTGCTCCTTATGGGGGTTATGGAAATTATGAGCATCCTCAACAACTTGTGAATGCAACTAGTAGCAAGGTTATGGAGGTCATGGTCAAGGATATCCTCCACTTGTTCTTGCTTTGTGATGTGGTGGACTCTTTGAATATTATCCTATATTTGTAATTATATGAAATAAATTATTGATGTAAATGGCAGACTCTAAATATTTTCCCATATTCACGTGAAAAAAATATTGATGTAAATGACAATTTAATGGACTTCTCTTTGACATGCCTTTACACAAAAAAAATTATGGACAACTTGCACCAATAACTTACACAAAACCCCGGAAGCTAGGGTTTCATCATCTCCCGCCGCAGAGGACTGCGGCAACAACACGATGGCCCCGCAGGGGCTCCCGCAACACCCTGGGGAAGCGCCGACAGGCGTATCCTACAGCCAAGTCACCGCTAATGCAGATCCGACCACCAAATGGAGGAGGYCGACCTTCGAAACCCCTCCTGAAATGCGCGCGCAGTTGCTGGTCGAAGGCACGTTCAAAGATAGGGACACGGACATGGACTCAGCAAAGGAAGACAGCCCTGCAAACGCCTCGGCTCCTTGGATCCCCGGTAAGTGCATTCCACAAGCCCCAAAAGCCCCAAAATACGTCATAAACTCACCCCGTATTGAGGAGCAGAAACAATATATGCAAGATCACACCCTGATAGGAAAGTTTCTAGGGCTCTGGCCCTCGGAACGCGAACTAATCAAATGGATCCAATATTGGTGGAGGCCAAAAGGGCATTATGATCTCCAACTGGGATCGAAGGGTTTCTTCATAATTATTCTCCACAATCTTGAAGACAGGAACCGAATCTTTGATGGAGGACCTTATTTTTTTAACTCGGCAGGACTATTCCTAAGATTCTCGACAGAAAAGTTCAGCCCTGAAAAGGAAGACTTCACCCACGCGCGAGTCTGGATCAGGCTGTATTCTCTTCCACAGGAATTCTGGTTGGAGGAAGTTCTAGCTGGTATAGGCAATACCATCGGTATCTATGTCAAGTCCTCTGAGGCCACTAAGCAGAGACGCTACACTTCTTATGCAAGAATCTGTGTTTATCTAAACATTGCCAAGGCGCTCCCAGGATCCATTTCGTTGGAATATCAGGATGAGGACTGGGCTCAAACTATTGACTATGAACATATTCCTTTTCGCTGCAGGAAATGCCACGAACATGGACATCTTTTCAGAGAATGTTCACTCAACAATGCGCACAAGGAGGGCAATCCGGAAAATGGCAAGGATAAGGAAGGATTTGTGCAACAGCCAGGGAGAAGAAGACAGGGAGGCAGAAAGCAACCAGCTCAGGTAAGTAAAGATCCTTCCACTAGCAATAAATATGCCGTTCTACAAGATAATCCAGAGGAATCCCCAAATTCAGCGCAGATCATCTCTCCATCCCAGCACACAGAAACTCAAACCAAAGACCCAGAACCCGAACAACCCAGGAAAAGTAAGGAGACGGAATCCCCCCCAGCGAGCCCAAGGAACGGCCCAACTGAGCACCAGGAGACAGAAGACGACGATGAGGAAATGGAGGTCGAAGAACATGATCTAGTTGGAATAGACCTGGAACACCTAGAGCATGCCTATCGACATCAAAAACTATACACCATTCCAAGAGATCACCTTCGGAAGGTACATAAAGTGTTCCTCAATTCCTCAGCGGGCTCATCAGCTCGAGCCAGCAAAGCTCTGGGCATCCAGGGCAGTCAGATAAAAAACCCAAATAAGGCACAAAAAGATGAGAAGAAACGGGGACGAAAATCAACAAACAAGCTCATACAGGAAATTGGAAGCTTTATGGTCAACTCAGGATAGATCCACCTGATCTCGGATAGCTTTCCCCCTCTCCCCCCCCCTCAATCATCATGAAGATCATCTCATGGAACATAAGAGGGCTGAACGGTCGTAGCAAGCAGAAAATGCTACGAGACTTGATCATAGCGGAAGCACCAGATGTGGTAATGCTGCAGGAAACAAAATGTACCACAGACGACATCAATCGACTACTCCCATATTACTGGAAGCAGGGAGGAGGGGTCTCAATTGATGCAGCAGGCACGACAGGGGGACTTGCTATCCTCTGGAATACCAATACTGTCCTTTTGGAAAATTTCTGCACCACCAGATGGTCTATAACCACCGATTATAGGCTCATCGGATCAGACAAGCCAGGACATCTAACGACTGTATATGGGCCAGCCACGCCAAGAGACAAACAAGCCTTCCTTAGAAGCCTGAGCTACCTGTCCAGCATAACACAATACCATAGATGGATAATGGGGGGCAACTTTAACATCATCCGAGGCCTGGCGGAAAAAAAGGGAGGCTCAAGACGGCTGGACCGAGATTCTGACGACTTCAACAGTCTGATAGATGACCTCAAACTAATTGACTTAGAGGCCATCAATGGAACGCATACCTGGACCAACAGAAGAACAGGGATACATCAGATTGCTTGTAAGCTAGACCGCTTCCTTGTGTCGGAGCCACTCATAATGGAAGGCACTGCAGCAGAATCCAACATCCTTAATCGCACGGGATCGGATCACTGGCCCATCCAACTATGGTTGGATGTCCCTGCCACCCCGGGGAAGAAGCCATTTCGATTCGAACAATTCTGGTTAGAACATCCAGACTTCCAAGCAAAAATTCAGGGCTGGTGGAAGGACGCAGAAATTCCCTATGGAACCAAGATGTACAAATTCCAACAAAAGTTGAAAAAGCTTAAACAAACGCTCAAGTCCTGGAACCG
>ML778743.1:311558-324222 GCA_009831015.1 Picea engelmannii
ATCTTATACTTGAACATTTAAGTGGGGTAAAAGGAGGTTGCCCCCTTGAAGAGGCTTATTATCTGAAATTATCTCTTTTTCAAGGCGTTGAGTACTTTTTCTGAGGTTTTTCTATGCTATATTGATATTTGGTTCATAACATACAATATCTGTTTTAGGTGCTTGATAGCCCGTTGGAAAGGTATCATTTAGGAGATTAATTTTGGGGGCTCAATCATTCCTTCGACTATCATGGAGAAGCTCGATCCCGAAAAACCTTCATTTAGGCCCTCAAAATGGCCCCGAAAGTTAAAACTTATAAAAATAGTAAGTTGCCAAAATTGCCAGAAAATTGTTTTGAGCGAGTTGGAAAAGGTGGGTGGCCACCGATATCCACCTGGATCAATACTCCCTCCTTAGGATGCAATGGTATCCATTGCGTTGAGTTCCCGGGGGAGAGGGGGAAGCGTTTGCTAAATTTGAATCTTGGTGAGTTGCTTACCTTGTTGGAGACGTCGCGTTGCTTGGTTTGTGGAAGGCTGTCACGAACCTATTGCTGGCGTGGTTGAATCTGTTCAACCAGTCGGGCTACATGAGATGTTTATGTGTAGACAAAATATTTGCGCTTTGTTGCAGTCTTTTTGACCCTCTTCCGTTGGATAGAAGGTTCCTGGGCTGAGGATGTAGTGGTTGCAATCTCCTCCTGTTCACCTTTTGAACAGATTGTGAAGAAGCTGAATTTTCTAGTATGAGATACTACCTTGCGACACTGTTTAGGTGGGAAAGTAGTTGGAACTACCTCTGGTATTCTGTAGAGATGACCACCCAAAGTAACAATGACACTACGGGGTCGAGACTCATAAACAACATGGCACTTCCACATATATGGCTAGCCCAAGAGAACATCACATACATCTAGTGGGGAAACATCACATAATACCTCATCCTTGAAGGCTTGGATGTCATATGAAAATCGACACCACTGGTTGACACAAAGATCTTGTCCTTGGCGAAGCCACCCAATACTGTATGGCTGCGGGTGTGGTGTTGTCAACAATTCCAATTGTTTGACGACCTCTACTGAGATGAGGTTCTTCTGGCATCCGCTATCAATAATAAAATGTAACGAGGTCCCCTTCACCCACATATGTGAATGAAAAAGACGCTCCCCCTCTTCAGGATCTGTTGGTTCTTCTGGTTGAATTGCTGTGGTCGCGACAATAGAAGTGGGGTCTGCGTCGATGATCTGTCTTTTACCAGTATTTTCAGAATCAGATTCAGAATCAGGGTTTGGCTCCTTATCTTTGATATCGACCACCAATGATTGTTTTGAGCGACATTCCTCGGTGTTGTGCCAGGGGCTTTTGTATAAATCACACCATTTTCTAGTGTCCTTCTTTGTCTTCCCGCGACCCTTCTTTTCCTGTGGCTTGGACTAGTTTTCAGGAGACTATTTATTAGGGCCATCTTTATCATACTTTGGTTGTTGCAGATTTGCAGACCCAAACTCCCATTTGTTCTGATGCTTAAATTTCTGCTCAATTTTAACATCATATCAATAAGCAACACTGAGTCATGAGATTTCCAGAAAATCCATTTTAGTTTGGAAGTATCTGTACAGAGCCCCATAGTATTTTAGAACCAAATGTTGTTCAGAGTCTTTGATACCTAGCTTGGTGCGCAAGGTATGGAAGGTATTGGTGAACTCTGGAACTTCTTGGCCCCTCTCTTGCCGTAGTGTGATCCATCTCATGTACTGGTCCTCATAGTTGCCAACAGGGTAATACTGTTCCTTTACTGCATCCACAAAAAATCCCCAAGTGGGTTCGACCCCATATATTCGAGACTCCTCTGTTAAAATTTGCTCCCAGTAAGTTTCCCACCAATGTTTGACATGGGGGAGAGCTTTAAGGAGTGCGAAGGTGATCTTTTCCCTGTCGGAAAAATTATGAACAGAGAAATAACCTTCTAATAAATTTAACCATTTGTCTAAGGCATCCACATCTATCTGACCTTCAAATACGGGAATATCAAAATTAACCTATACCTTGAAAGGAGAGGTGCTTCCAAAGTGGTTTTTTGATGAAGATGCGCTTGTTGCTATCGACAGGCGTTGAAGGATGTGGGAAAAATTCTCCATCATTTCATCCCTCTGTCCTGTGAGAGCTTGCTCAAGTAATAGATTGATAGGATCGTTTGTTCGATTGTTTTTCTTTTCTTCCGCCATGGAGGGTTTCTTGGGCGTGCGAGAGTGATTATCTTCAAGAGAGACAAGATCGAGACCCAAATTTCTATACTCGGACCTCGTCGGGGACATGCACTGAAAAAAAGAAGAAGATCAAGAGCATCATGCTCTGATACCACTGATCTGGATTATTTTCGGCACGAAATGAGAGCGAAGATATAATAAAGGAATGTACAGAGACATCTCGGATATCCAATAATATAACAGAAGTGTATCAGGGATGCAACCATCAACACAAAGATATAATAATACACGATTTCTATTAATGAAAGAAATGTACAGAGTCTGTAAAAATATAGAGTGAAAGACTCGCTAGAATGGTGACAACTTATCTCTGAGAAGATATGTGACGGCTACTCGCATTCACAAAAAAAGATGGTTACAATGAGGCTTTGAATGCATTTTTACAATAAACAGGAATGTCAAAAATCCTAGACATCCAAAAACCTAACCCTAGGAGACGAAGCACCAAAAGTCATGCGGGCCCCATTTGGGTAAGTCAGTACATCAACTTCCCGGGGTCGTAACGTTTGCATACAATCTCTGTTTTAGGCGCACGATAGCCCATTGGAAAGGTATCGTCGAGGAGATTCATTTTGGGGGCTTAATTATGCCTTCAATTATCATTAAGAAGATCAATCCCGAAAAACCTTCATTTAGGCCCTCAAAATGGCCCCGAAAGTTTAAACTACTAAAAATAGTAAATTGCCAAAATTGCTAGAAAACTTTTTTGAGCGAGTTGGAAAAAGTGGGTGGCCACTGATATTGACCTAGATCATGGCATGACTAACTAATCTCCCTCTATTGTGGTAGATTTTACATCCAATGACGGTTCTCTTGTCATTTCGGGTTCAATGGCAGTGTCTCCCTTTGTGGTGGCCACGACCTCCTTCCTTAGAAACTATGTGTCCCTTTTGAAAGTAGATCCTATGCATTCTATGTGATATTTCTCCCCTCCTCCCTTATTTGGAATCTGGGCATGACCTCTTTCAAAGATGTTGTGCAGTATTCTTCTAAGGCAATGATATATGGTTCAACTGCATTGATATGCCATTTCAACAATTTGTGGTCGTGTCTCGTTGATATGCACAAATGGATTTCAGACTTCTAGCAACCTAAGATTAAAGGAGAAGCTTTTATTTTCCCACGTGCAAAATGGTTTTTCATTGTGATGTTTGATAATGCTAAAGACAAGGATTTGATTTTAAATTCAGGTCCCTGGTTCTGGGGAAAATCTGGTTTATGCATGAAACCATAGAACCCTTCCTTTGATCCGATGACAAATACCTTGTCCTCATCTATGGTTTGGGTAAGACTTCCAAATTTGCCTTTGCACCTTTGGGGTTTAACCTCTTTTCGATCCATTGGAAATGCTCTTAGGAAATTCCACTATAGAAGTCAGGAAACATAAATTATAATATCACCACATATGCTAGAATATGTGTGGAAATGGACTTCAACCAAGGGTTTTCGACTGAAATAATCCTAATAGGTGAAAACTCCTCCTGGTCTCAAAAGATAGATTATGAAAATGTATTTTTTCGATGCAGAGTTTGTTTTGAAATAGGAAGTATGGCAACTCATTGCCCGAAAAGGCCAAGGCAATCCAAGAAACAACAACGTAAGTCAACTTGGTGTGTTGGTGCTAAGGAAGAAAACCAAATGGTTAGCAAGGTTGATCTAGATGCATCAGATATGCCCATGGATGAGCTTGAATACAAAATAAAAGAAATCAGGGACAACCCTTCTGATAAGCAAGATGTGGATCCGCATGATCCTGTGAAACAAGAAGCTATTATTCACGTAGATTTGGACCAGGAAGCATCCAAAGAGCACGATGTGGCATCATAGGATTTGGTGGAAAAGGAATATACTACTCCCCCAAATATGGCCCAAAAGACGAGTTGGGTGGACCAAGTAGAAGAAGTGGAGACTCTAGAACAATCATAACCTCTAGATCAAGGCATGTCGGGATTGGAGGGAGTGGCATCGAATAAAGAAAAAGAAGCTTGGACTATAGTAGTAAAGAATAAAAAACCTTCTTCAAGAGCATAATCGGTGGTGACAAGAAGACGAATTCGTAATCCAATTTAGAAATGTATTGTTTTTGTATCTTGTTATGTAAGTAATTGTCAAAATTTTCTCATGCGATAAATTTTAGAATGCAGTTAGCTCTGTTACAACCTCCATCAACCTTTTGATGTGTTGTATGATTATTTTAGTATCCTTAGATAAATGCTCAAGCTTGTTGAAAATTAACACTATGTAACATGTCATTTGATTCGACACAACCCCTTTTTATGAATACAATTTCTATTTATGTTAATGATAATAAAATAATTTTATAAAGTTTTCAGCAGGTAAAGTCGATAATATTTATAACCTTGTCTTTATATGTGGCATGATATGACCCTAGCCTAAATGTCTTGAAGTGTAAATGTTGTTTGTTTAATTTCAATTTGTTGTTTTTTTAATTTCAATTTAATTTACTGTGCTTATTTTGGATCTTTCCTCTTTTACAAGCTAGAGTTTAGGGGTTGCATTTTATTTAATGTTAGATCATTTTAAATAATGCTCTTGCATATTTCCAAGTATTCTTGATATGCTCACTAGAATTTTGTTGATGTGTAGATTTCAGGTTTGTTGCTTGAGCCACGATGTATGGAGAAAATATTCGATGAGTTCAAGTAGGTTATTATAGCTAGCATGAGTACAAAACTAAAGTGCATCGAGAGATCAAGACTTGAGGATTTTGATGTAGAGGAGGGGAGTTGTTGCAAGAAGAGAATTCTAAGGAGGAATTAACTTTTGACTAGGGAAGTGATATGCAACTTGCTTTGTGGGGGACAATATATGATAGTTAACCATCACTTTTTTCATTTTCAAGTGGCCATTCTTATCTCATAGGAAATAAATAATGCTATAGTTTCAATTGTTTTTCTGTGCAGTGCATTTATTCTAATAGCCTTAACTGAACTAGATTAGTTTTTCAAATTGGAGAATTCCTTGGAACACTCTTAAAATTGTTCAAATCTTCATTTTCACCCCATTTTGACAATTTTGTTTCATCACTCTATTGCTAGTAAATGTCGACACGTGATGATGAAATAACTGCTTCTTGATTCCATTTTTTATAGAGAGATGGATCAGGGTACAACTAGCTATTATATGTAACCAATTATGGATTGAACAATACTAGTGGTACCCTGGGACATACTACTACTACCTAAACTATGCAAGTTTATTTTGAAGGCTTGTTACTCATTCCTTCCATGTCTTCTTTTGCAGATAAAAGATCAAACTGGAGGAAAAAGAAAAGTGGCAATGTGAATTTGTTATGACATTGCAGAATAATGTGGTGTGGTTGCTACAAAGTAGTTTACCCAAACTTGGTAATTGCAAGCATATGGAATAGTTATTTGACCTCTTATGTAGAATGATCACCAATGTTGTATTGTTACTAAGACAACTGTTATGGCACATTTTTTCCATTTCTTCTTTAAGCTTGCACATATGAGAATGTAGATGTACGATAGGTAATGTAAATTATCCTAATCATGTGTTTTGATGTTTAGGTGGAATCTATCAATTTTTTTTTTTATCTCTTTTCATTTCTTTTATAATATGTGTTTCTCTATAGGCAACAATTTATGGAATTGAAGTGTGTGATGAACAAGGAGGCTTAAAAATAAAACCCTTAGTTCAAGGTAGATATGTGTAGTATGATATTGTTTACTTATTTACTTATTGTGTTAAGTTTGTCCAACTTAAATGTGTTATTGATTCATTGGGTAGAATGGTAGCATAAGTTTTATCAAAGTTGAATGATGTAGTTAGCCATCCATTAGCTCTTCTGCATAACAATAGAATGATAACTAACAAAGTAATATTTTCCCTTGGAAAGATTTGTGAAAATAAAATAGATGGGATTAATGCATCTTAGGTATACATAATTTGTTTAGTTAATATTTCCTTGATGATATTGTGTTCCACATTAATATGACTACTATCTATAGAAAATGGACTCCCTTTTGATTCTATAATTATTATGACATACATTGCAAATGTTTTTCTTTGATGTCAAAATTGTACTTCATTATTCAATTGGGTTTGTTGAATTACATGTTATTTTAGCTTGGTTGAACTGTTGGTGTATTAAGAATGACTTAGTTGACACATAATTTTTCCATGACCTCCGTAAAGATGATAGATTGATTGTGTTGCAAGCCACAAAGAATCAACTATTCCTGGCTCAACCCTTCTATGTTGTTGAAGTTTTCATAATTGCTCCAAGAATATATGTTAACTTGAAATATAACACTCTTAGTTTTCAAGTATCCTAAAATGCCATTTACATACCTTTTTTTGGCTACATTGGAATCAAAGTTTACAACCCTGCTATTGTTTTTCCAGAGCAAGATAGATTTTGTTTGGCATTGTGCAAACGGCCATGCCCGTAAAAAGCATTTGTTCACATATTTCTCAAATTATGCAGCAAGTAATGCTAATGATCTACTTTATGCTTCATAGCCTTAAGCAATAACTTCAATTCTCTCTTGCTTTTTTGGGTTATTATGCTATCAACTAACTACTCATTTTTATATGAGTTTTTACAGGAGTATGCCTATCTACCTTATGGAGTATGTGTCTCTAGCACAGGCATGCCTGCTTCACATTAGAGAAGCATCATTTCTTGGAAAGTCCTCAATTATGAAAAAAATACCCATTACACAACATTCATGTTTATGAAGTAGTTCATGTTCATGTTTACCGATTTTCCAATATACAAAATATACAAGTTCCTTAATCATATTGGCATCATTTCTTGGAAAGTCCTCAATGATGAAGAAAATACCCATTTCACAACATTCATGTTTATGAAATAATTCATGTTCATGTTTACCAATTTTCCAAATATACAAAGTATATTTGGAGTTCCTTAATATTATTGACAAATTAACCTATTAAACAAAAATCCTTTATGGTCAAGCCTAGTGTGGAGGACCATTGTACATTACTTACTGTATATAACTTTTATATTTATATATGGTTTTAAGATTTTTTTTTGGATTTGTACAATAATTCTATAATATTTATGAACATATAAAATTTATATTAGGTAGTTTAAACAATAAATTTATATTCATAAAAATTACATAATTTATATTCATAAAAATTACATAATGATTTGATGTAAATATACTTTTCATAAAAACCTTGAATCTGCATCACAATACTCATTTTGATGTAAATATACTTCCCATAAAAACCTTGAATCTGTATCACAATACTTAATGTATGTTGAAACTTATTATATCTATGTTCTTAATCTCATTTGATTTATATATTTTAATTCTCAAAATAATGCATAATTCTAAAGCTAAAAATCATGTATTTTTTACTTAATACAACTTGAGTAGGTCTAATGGTTAAAAACACGTGTTTTTTTCTAAGAGGTTATAAGTTCAAATCCAGATAAGGGTCGGGTATGTATACCTTCATAGACTTTACCAATCAAATCGCTAAACGAAAAGAATCCTTTATCCTACAAACAAGAGAATCTCATATACCAATTTGATGTCTTTGTATTTAATTTTATATACTGTTCATCTACCTTTTTTATATTTAATTTTATATACTTTTCAATAGTATATAATTATTTTTCCAAATACACTATTTTTTAAATTATATAAATATAATAAAATAAAATTAAAACCTTTATCTATTTATAATGAAACATACTCCAAAAAGTTATAATTTGAATTAAATATAAAAAAGTCAAGTAAACTTTGAAAAAGTGTTTACAAAATCACTCAATTATCCTCACTTAGATAAATTGAGTGCAACTGCCATTTTTATATTTAGAAGCCAAAATTTAAGCCCTACAAAAATGCATGTTCATAGGAAATGGAGTAGAAGCATATACCAAGCTTCTCAAACAAATTCATACGGTTACCATTAGACGTTATGGTAACTAAGTCTTCTTCACATTCAAATTATACTAAGATGATTGGGTAATTGGGATAATTGAGAAGTGTCATTTTGTGGGATATGGGCATTTTTTTTTTCTGAAACACTTGGAATATAAAGAAGGGTTGGTTTAGGATAATTTTTTTATTATTTGAAATTTTTATAATGATAATGATCATGTAATATATTTAGGGAGGTAATATGGGATACCTAGGAAGGCATCCAAGGGAATAATAATGATTATATAACTTTGTATTGTTATGTGTGGAGGCCATTTATAGTAAATAAGATCCATGTAATAGTGTGAAAACAATAAAGGTGAGAAAGCTAACTAGAAAGTTCTAGTAATATACCTAGGGAAATAATATTGGGTACCTAGTGAGGTACCGAAGGGGATAATAATGGTTAGATAGCTATGTATTATTATGTATGGAGACCATTTCTACTAAATAAGGCCCATGTAATAGTGTGAACATAATGAAGCTGAGAAGACTTACTAGAAGGTTCCACCTACTAGAAGATTCATTCTCTAGAATTTTCTTAGGAGGTAGATAGTAGCATAAAATGAAGTATAAGCAATGTAATGAGCATAGTGAAGAATATTGTGAATGTATCAAGCATCACTTGAGGAATGTTATCCTTCCATAATGATTAATATATGGTGTTACCCTACCACAAGGGTTTCATCTACTATTTCTCTCCTGTTTATTATTTTGTGTGATTGATTTGGTTGAAGTGAAGGATTTATATTCTATCTTATATTTCAGATCTCAAGGTCATAACATTTGGTATCATAGCACTTTCTTCGACAAAAAAAAAGGGGCAATTTTTTCTATTTTGCATATTTTTTCAAGGGAAAAAAGGGGACAGTTCACTTCAGATTAAATTTTTAAAATTCCCGAGCATAATTTGCAGAAACCAATTGGATATTTGAGTTCCTCTCATAAAAATACCTAATTAAAAAAAATCGCCTAAAACAGAGTCTGGGAAGTGAAGTTATCAACATTTTAAAATCAACGATTTTCAAGGTTTTTCCGGAAACGATCGCACGATTTGCAAAGCAAGTGATTTTTTTGTAAACCCTAGTTTTTTTGAAGATTTCTTCCTAGAAAGATGAATTTTACTGGAAAAGATGATGGCCCCAGTATTGGAGAATATATACAATTTTACAATTCAATATGGAAAGAGAGGTGGAAAACTTGTCTACACTATGGTTTCAAAGAAGATGCTCTCATATGGTGGGAATCATTTAGCTTTTATGAGTTGATGGCACTTTCTGATGACCACTGGATATGCAATGAGTTTTCGTATATAATTATTATTACACACTATTGGAGCGGGATGAGGGATGATGAGCGCCTCTGGTGAATTGCAGAGCTTGAAGATTATTTATATATATTTCATATTGCATAGATAGGGGCGGCTGACCCTCTTTTCTCAGAGCGAACTGAAAAGCTCAGCTTTGTGGAGCTCCCCGAGTAGCACCTAAAAGGAAGAGCCGAGAGATACTACTCTATAATACATAAGAGAAGCCCCACACCTTCTCTTAGATTATAGGGGTGCAGCTTACAGAGACATTATTGGCAGACAGAGCTATGTCTGCATCATTATCGAGTGTCCCTTTATCATGGATAGACCAATTTGTTTTGTTTGCGGTGGCTCACGGGCCATGGTGGCTAATTCGAGGAATGTTTTAACTTGCCGATTGGCAGAAACATCGAACCTGAGTCCGTGTCGAGCGGATAGGAGATCTAGGTTGAGGCGAGGTAAGGATTATGATCAGTCAAACAACTAGCTAGCGCCCCTAAAGGATTCAACACCATATCAACTGGTACAACAGTTTACACAGTTGACCCGGAACCACTAGGAACATACATATGAAAAAATGGTTTTAAACAAGTGGTCTTATACAAAGTATAAGGATGAAGAAAGCACTAATGTTTTCTTTTCATGCAACAATTCTATATTGCAGGTTCATGATGCATTCAACAAGAGAAGGTTATTGTTTCTATTAACCCTAGTTGCATGCATAATTTTATCGATGTGAATTTGGCTAAAAGGTTGCAAGTACCGGATAAGAATATTCAAATCATGCAGGTTGAGGGTGCAAATGCTCAAGTTTTTAAAGATTTG
Organism: Picea engelmannii; assembly: GCA_009831015.1. NCBI lineage: Eukaryota > Viridiplantae > Streptophyta > Pinopsida > Pinales > Pinaceae > Picea > Picea engelmannii. The sequence continues at coordinate 321,886 of ML778743.1, forward strand.
AAGCTCACCATGGATAAATATGTGTTGCATTCTGATTTTCATGCCATATATATAAATGATGTGGATGTTGTTCTTGGATATCCTTGGATGGAATTAATTGGTACATATAATGTGAATGTGCAAAAGAAGTTTATGAAGATTTGGTACAAGATTTGTTTTTTCACTAAAGGATATATCTCTTAGTAAGCAAGAAGGGCCAAGGAGGCACATGATGAAATCCTTGAGGGGAAACAAATGTCAATATCTAATGAGAAATTAGATGAAGAGTTTGAGGTTGAATTGGAAGTAAAGCCTATAGAAGCACTTGAAGAAAAGCACTAGGAAGGGCATAAAAATGAAGAAGAAGCTAAGAAACCACATGTTGAAGGGTCCAAGCAACCAAAATCGAGAGCCAAGTTTGATGTATATCGCCATCCACACCACAGAAGAGAAACAATAGTCATCTAGGCCAAGGCATGAGCATCAACAAACTCATTATGGACCAACATGGCACAAGAACGGAAACCAATCAAGAAGTACATGGAGGAATACCAACACTGCATGGCAATTTCAGAGCATAGCACCAACTCCATGGCATCAAAGGAGCGACAAGAATCAAGCTCAAGGCAGACATGTGGCAGTTGGACACCATGTTCATGCTCCACTAGGCTCGATGGATGCTCGTACTTAGTACCAGTTGGGTACGTTGCTTTGCAAATCATATTGTATTGTTTCTTCCCATGTTTTGAGGATGAAACATGCAGGGAGGGTGGAATGTAGTATGTCTTGGGAGGTAATATGGGGTACCTAGGGAGATACCCAAGGAAATAATAATGATTAGAATGTATTGTTATGTATGGAGACCATTTCTAGTAAATAAGGCCCATGTAATAGTGTGAACACAATAAAAGCGATCCATTCCATGCCCCCTCACATGTTTTGTCCTCGAAACATGAGAAGAAACCATACAATATAATATGCTAAGCAATATAACCAACTGGTACCAAGTACAAACATCCATTCAACCTAATAAAATATTAATAAAATATTAACATGATGTCCAACCATCACCTATCTACCTTAAACTTAATTCTTGTTTTTTTTTTATCACTTCTTTATTGCCATGGGTTAGTGCTCTACTATAAAATCATTCTATAATGTTAGCAATCCTCCATATACATGTGATGCCGATTACCATTAAGATGTTGGTAATCCTCCATATACCTCTTGATCGGTTACCTTTTGGTGCCGATTATCATTATGGTTCAGGATTCTTTAGAGGTTATTTTAGCCACATAAATTAATATTAGTAATTTAGTAAGGCACTTATTTGCATGCACACCATATTAAGATAATGTTTTTAACCAATGTTAAAAACATTGACTCTGGTTATATTGATAGTATTTTAAGTATAAAAAACCAAACATTATACCTTTTATTTGGGTGGTAAAGTGTCATACTCATCTTATTACTTTTAGAAACTATAACTTTCGACATGAAATGAAACTACTTTGACTTCCTCTTAGTTGGATAGTTTTTCCAAAAGATTTCCAAAGTTTTGTGTTTAATTATATTAAAATTATTTTTTAAAAAACTAACACAATTTGTGAAATATTTTAATTTTTTAGATTGAATTGTAGATCGGTTCATCAAAGTGGATGGGACTTAATTTCTCTTAGTGCAAGTCTTTTTGTTTTCTCAGATTCAAAAAATAATTTATTATATACATAATTAGGTTAAATAATTGTGGAATATTTTGATTTCTTAGATCGAATTGTTAATTGGTCCATTAAAGTTGATGGGACTTAATTGTGGTTTTTTTTTTTGTTTTTTTTTTCTGTCTTCGGTTTTTTCAATTTGTTAGATTCAAAAATTAATTCATTAAATACATAATTGTAAAACCTAATGGATTGCCACAATTCTATTTCATTAATTGAGTTCTGCACATACATAATTATAAAATTTAATGGATTTCCATGGTTCTATTTTATTAACTGAGTTTTACACATACATACTAATAAAACTTAATGGATTGCCACAATTCTATTTCATTTAATTGAGTTTTGCGCAAAAACAAACAAACATATTAAATATAACTCGCTTCGCATTAGGTGGTTGTTAAGGACATTGACAAACAAACATATTAAATATAATCAAGAACATGTCTAAGGAACTAGCAACAATGTGTTTAATAACCATATCTATGAACCATGGGAAATAGTTCTCATACGAGGATTGTCAATGAGGAACAAGTCTATGGAACTAACAACAATTGGATTACTAGGGACTAAAACCTAGGAGCTTAAAAAACTAGGATTTCCTGTGTGTGTGTGTGTGTGTGTGTGTGTGTGTGTGTGT
>ML778743.1:324331-364708 GCA_009831015.1 Picea engelmannii
GAGAGAGAGAGAGAGAGAGAGAGAGAGAGAGAGAGTTGGCATGGAAAGAGGGCTATCCTGGTAATCTCCATAACTATGGCATGCTAAAAACTAAGTGCAAGAAACGACCACTGAAAGGAATAAAGGTCACATAAAGGGCACAAGACAATAAACTGAGCATATTTTGCAACTCCACATCTTAAGCAAATGCTTCAGGAACCAGGGGGGATTTTGAGGAACATGTATTGAGCTAAAGCAAAGAAAAACTCAAGAAAAGGTATGCAAAGTAGCAGTCAATATCAAATTTACTATTACAAACATGGCTTGAAAACAAAATTCAGACTTACTTATATCAAATATATGCCTTGGAATCTTTCTTTGTTGTTTTTTCTTCGTTGGCTTAACTTCTCTTCTCTTGTGTGGTTTGTCAGTCTTTGGAATCTATATCATCTCTTTCTACAATATCAAAGTAAGTATTCTTACTGGCACGGTGAGCTAGTTATTCCAGTTCGTTAATTTATGTTCCTTATTTCATTCGTAAATTGATGATTACTTTTCCATCCAACAACCCTCGTTTTCCCTAAGGTATTCGTTTCCTAGCACTAATGTTTGATGGGACTTTTGAGGCCAATTCACATGATTTTGGAAGCTCACCAATCCAATTTTCTTGCTCTCCAAACCCTTTACGCTACCACCCTTGCTATTCATTTCTTGTATATCAAAACCATAATATTCTTTACTATAGTTGTTATCGTCATCATGATATGATTTTAGGAAAGAAATTGGTGTGTATCTCATGGACCGAGTCCGTTTTGCATGCATGTCCTGATCATTTCCCATTTCTTCGTTTGCACATGACCAATATTCAGCTCCAAAAGAACGTTCAAAACAATAAAAAAAGCATAATGGATCATTGGAATTATGGTTGAGATAGATCCTTCTCATTTCTCCAATGCCATTCACATTCACTTGCATATGATTAGTACCATCAACTGATGACTTCCTTTCTCTTTCTCTAATGGCCATCACTCTCTGCACTGTAGCGCCCAATCTTCTCTTCCTGGTCCTATTACTCCTCTTTTTCTCTCGCGTTACACCAATTCATGATTCAGATTCTCGTTATTCAGACCTACCACCTCATCTAACAAACATCTCCATGTTCTCACTTCTGGATGCTACATGTCCCAACAATTTTTCATGATGCTCATGTAAGTGGTGAATGGAAGTGACATGTAAATGTGCATTTGTTGACATTGGTTTGACATGATGCATCAATAGACCTGGGAGATTGATTTTGCTAGTTGTGGGTGTAAATGTATGTCACTAGAAAGAGAGTTATATGTAGGCCATCCCAAGAAGTAGTGGGCAAGGATTTATGACCTGTATCCCTGGGCTGACCTTTTGCTTAGTTTCGAGTCGAAGACCAACCATAATACTTCAAGATTGAAAAAATTTAAATGATATGAAGATTATTACACATTGCACGATTTTAATTCCACTCCTGCCAACCCAAGGAATTGTTTGTGTTATAAAAAAAATTGTTCATAGTCATGGTGGATTAATTGATAGTGATTGATCTTAATTCCACTCCGACCAACCCAAAGAATTGTTTGTGTTATAAAAAAAGTGTTCATAATCACGATGGATTAATTGATAGTGAATGATCTTGACATCGATTTGGATTCATAATAATCTTCTCTAATAAATCTTTTTATGTTAATCATGTTTTGTATTAGATGTCTTCAAATTTATAATAGTGACAATGTTATTTTAAATCTTAATTCCACTCCGATCAATCTGAGGAATTGTTTGTGTTATAAAAAAAAGTGTTCATAGTCATGATGGATTAATTGATAGTGAATGATCTTGACACAGATTTGGATTTATAATAATCTTCTCTTCAACAAATCTATGTTAATTATGTTTTGTATTAGATATCTTCAAATTTATAATAGTAACAATGTTACTTTAAATTTAAAAACAAGTATGAATAATGTTAATTGCAATTAAATTTTAAATAATATAAAAAAATGCAACTATAAACAAATCATTAAATAACAATCTTGAGAACGCCACTCACATAATATGTTCTAATATTTTGTTCAACTTTTAAATGATATATATAAAATTTTAAATCACAAATTGAAAAATATTTTACTGTGTTAGCTTCTTATTGATTTTTTTTTCATTGCAATAATGACACACATAATATGTTCTAATATTTTGTTTAACTTTTAAATGATATATATAAAATTTTAAATCACAAATTGAAAAAGATTTCACTGTGTTAGCTTCTTATTGATTTTTTTTTCAATGCAATCATGACAACTATAGTGAGTAGTTTGTTCGGGAAAGGGATGAACTTATGAATGTTTGTTAAAAAATATGAAATGTTGTATGAAACAACTTTTTGACATTTTTAAATGTAACATATTCTGGTATACATTAATTGTAGTGTTTAAGTTAATTTGATAGATTTGAGTAATTGAAAATTTGTTGAAAAATATGAAATGTTTTATGAAACAATTTTTTGACATTTTTAAATGTAACATATTTTGGTATATGTTTAAGTTAATTTGATAGATTTGAGTAGTTGAAAATTGTAGCCTTGCATCAGCTTTGGGTGTCGTTGACCAATAACATAGTTTTTACCCTTTAAACCCAAATGCCAAGTCTATGCTAATAAATAATAGCTTGGCAAAATTGAATATCAAAGTTTCATTGGAGTTATTTTGCATTTACAATTTGAGATTTAGATGTATCTATGTTAATTGAATATCAAAGTTTTCATCTGTTTTCATTGGAATTATTTTGTATTTAAAATTTGAAATTTAGATGTATCTATATAAATTGAATATAATTTTTTATTTTATTTTATTTTATTTATATATATATATATATAGTTTGATCATTTATTTGATAAGTTGGTTTTCATTGTAGTATAATGTCTCACTCAACAGTATCATTATTTATTTCCATTGCGTGGATGAAATGGAATCCATATTCTCTTAAACGACGAGAGCTTTGGCACTGAATCATCTAATGGAGGCCAAGAGGATTGAACATGCATGTTTTCCAACATAACATCTATTACAATAAGAGGTAAAACCATATAGTGTATATCTACTAGAGCTACTACATCTATATTTATAACAAAATTAAGACTCCTCGCATTGCGTAACACACTCAAATGCCTTCCTTTAACGATTATTGGGTTCAGAAAAATTCTTTCCATTTATTAAAGAAATAATTTGAAACATATTCTTCAAATAATATATAAAAAATATTTTGAGTACACAATAAAAATATTATGCTTGGGAATTGAACAACCACTTTATTTTCATGCAATAGGCAATCCTAGATCTTACAACATATAGTGACCTGTCTCCTTGGCCATTCTATTTTATATATAACTCTATTAAATTATTTGTCTCTAGTGTCATTGTATATGGGAGTCATCATATCTCTAGTGTCATTCTATATGGGAGTAATCATGTCAGTATATCTTTTACTTATTCATTTATTCGATTTTATAATGTCCACTTTTATAATTTTTTTTTATGATAATATATAATTTTAATTAATTAAATATTGATCTTCAACTACGTAACTATAAATAAAAACATTCTTTTTAAATTAATATAATTTTTTTTTTAAAATCATAATTTCATTTATAAAAAATAAAATTACATTAAACAAATACTAAACTTTTTATGATTCCTTTCACAAATGATTCTTCTCACCAAGATACAATATAGAAAAAGTCTCAAAAACACGCATCTCCTCATTTTGTATCTAAAATACATTAGGGAAATATATCTCATCAAATCTCTCATCGAGTACATAAAGAAAATATCCCCTATTTCATAACATCATTTACATTTCACAACAAGGGGAGTTGCAAAGGCAACAAGTCCCTGCCTTGGCCGGTTGAGATTCAGAACAAGAGTGTTTGAGTAGGAATTTATGTTATATGTAGATGGTTCTTGTCTTATATTGCAAGCGTGCTTCAACTATTGTTTTTTTGGGAATTCATAATGCTTTTGTCTTATATTGCAACCGTGCTTCAACTATTTATTTTTTGGGAATTCATAATGTTTTTTTGGGAATTCATAACAACTATCATGATTCAAGACAATAACTATAATTTTTTTTTAATACCCTCAATCATAACAAGAATGGACGATATTAAGAAAATAACACTAAGAAAACCTGATATTATGATGCAAAGATAAATTAACTCATGGAGTTAGGTCAATTGTCAAAATGCTTTCTGATTCTTTATTTATTAGAAGGCCAATGTTTTGTAATATTTCCAATGTTTTGTAATATTTCTTGAAGTCCACGACCCGATCTCTCGCAATTCAATATGTAGGAGACTGATGAGCCATAGAAACGTGACCAGTGATTAGAGCATCCACTATCAACAAGATAACCACTATGCCATATCAAGCGCAACCGCCCTATCAAAAATCACAGTGCACATACCCATATTCACTAAATCTTCATAGGCATAAGAAAACAATCTTAAACTTAACTTCTGACCGAAGATTACAAAGGAATTAGATGCAGCCATAGAAAATTTGACCATGAATTTGGTCAGCCGACTTCCATCATAGCCCCACTCTTAGGAGGTTAAAACGATTTCCAAAGTTTCATTGATATTTGTCCATTTTTTTTTTCCTTCTGCAAACACATTTTTCATTATGCAGAGAATACATTATATTTGATTTGCAGAACGACAAAGGAGAATTTATGAATATGCAGATCCATATCTTGAGAGACATAGAGCGATTGATCTAATTGAATGTTAATTTAGTAAAAAGGCATTAGACTTGCAGTTTATATACACACGGTAGCCAGATGTGTGCGCCTACATTGTAAGACGAGACTTTGACCATGTGCCTCACTATTGCTGCCCCTTAGAAATCACTAACTTGGAATAAACCCCACCTCACATGAGAAATTGATCGTGGCAACAGACGACCACCTCCTCTCCAATTGGCGCCTATCGTGATGTTCAAGTAAGGAGACGCTCCCACCTGCTGGTACCTTTTTCAAAAGACCCCATTCATCTCTGTTCAAGTAAGGAGACACTCCCACTTGTAGGTTTCTTTTGCACATCACTGATAATGAGCAATAACAACTTGAATGGGTGGCATGTTGTAAAGGTGCATTTTCCTTGACTCATGCAAAGAAGGTGATAGAGGCCATGGAAGAGGGAAGCTTCATATACGCTTTGAATTATAGCGCCAGTAAGAGGAAGTGCCAGTAAGAAGACTTATCGCATGCATAGAAGAGGTAAGTGCCATGGAGAAATTGATTAGGAAATAGGTTCCCCTTAGCTTTGCTCTTTCCTTATAGATGTAAAATAAATAAACACAAATCCTAACCGTAGGAATCAAGCATTCTGGATATCGATCAAAGCATATCAGGGCCGCTCAAGCTTGGAGGACTTCGAGCTTGATTGAGAGCCACTAGCTCTCATGCCAATAACACACCAGGGACAGTTTGAAGGTAGAAGTTTGCTGCATATTACAGTCAACATATTGTTTGCAGGTAGAAGATTGTTACATATTCACATTCTTACATATTGCAGGTGGAAGGAGGGCTAATCTAGCACATATTGCAGGTTGAAGGTGGGATAATCAAAAGCAAGTGAAATTTGATTTGTACAAAAATCAGAAGCAAGAGCAGCTTTGAGGGTTAAAAAATTGAAATATAATTAGTATGAGTACCCAGATGTTGTGGCCATCACGAATATGAAAACAGGGATGATGTTTACCATTGCAGAAGCAATATGGTGGAAGTGTACACCAGGCCTGCAAAGTATAAATTATGATATATAGTAATCCTGCAATTATATTGTTGGGAAATGAACCCTGAGAAAAGGAAATAACATAAGAGATAAGATAACATCACTCTTATACAACAAGAAATAAAAAAGATTGAAGTTGGTACATTGAACTTCAAGTATATCATACTTCCCTGGTCTCAATCTGTTTATAGGTAGTAATCGAATTTAGATAGGCCTTTCCTTTCGTACCGACCGTTCATATAAACATCCTGTATTCATTAAAATTCATAGATTTGTATAATGGAGGGTTGCAATCGTTGATCAACGTCTCTATAGGTCCCACTGTTTTTTCTCCACAAGGATTGCAAAAACCAACGATGGATATTCTTTCTTTGCTTTCGTTGACACCAACTCTGTGCTCAACGCTCTTGTAGACACCATTTGTAAATATATGCAACGTCAACAACATAGATGAATGAGTGCTATCAACAAGTTTTCCTAGTTTGTGTAAAGTAGTGCGAAGTAGCGATGGATTCAATCTTATGAGAGAACTGATTTAAACAATCCAGATATCATATGCACTTCAAGGATGCAGAGGTAAACTTTCCAATATTTGACAACTACAGATCAACATGCCATCATATTCATATTCATTGCAATGATGTAATCACGACTTAAAAACTAATGTTATATACAATTATTGCAGTATTTTTCTCACTTGATGCTGACCTACATTTTGTCGCCTAAGTTTACAACAAAAGTGTCGAGGATCGCCCTCACAGAAACCCAGGCGTCTCCCTTTCTTACTTGAAGTCAGGGAATATTATCTTGAAGTAGAAAGGTTATGCCTCCCAGATCGGAATGAGATGACAAACCCAAAGTCAGATTTGGCTCTGGACACGTGGGATAGTAATTGATTCGAATGCACATGCCCATTTCTTTCTTGCCCTCAAATGTTTCCTTAATATAGTCTGGATGAAGATTGAGGTTGAGAGAAAATACAGATAGTAATTTCAGGCAAACATCTACAACTTCTTTGCAGTATTCTTTCATGTGTATTCTGCATCAACGTTTATGATATGTGCATAAAATATTGTGAAGAAAACATGATATTTTGTAGTTAGATATTGTAGATTGAGCTTTATAATTAACATTACCTGTAGCCCATTGGTTTTGAAGGCCATTTACTTTCATTTCTGATACTCAGAGGCATGAAATGGTGAAAGTAATAATCTCCCCAATCAAGAAGGGCTCCTTTCTGCACTCCAATTCGACTTCCATATCCTTCATATGTAATAGGATCGTTAGCGTGCTTCTGCTTCTATTCTAATGGTAGGTAAAAAAATTCTCTACTAACGTCCAAAGTAGCCATGATAAGTTTCAAATCTATTCCATGGTTAATCACTTGGAAGAATCCCCACTCTCTGCAAGCATATGAGATTTCCTCCATCATTATGCAGTGCCACAAAGTGCAAGCACACATGTCTTCTAGAAAATGATGGAGTTCATCGCAGGATGTTTGGAAGAATCCCCACTCTCTGTAAGCATCTGATATTTCCTCCATCGTTCTGCAACGCCACAAAGTGCAAGCACACACGTCTTCCAGAAAATGATGGAGTTTATCGCAGGATGTTTGTTTCTGCAAAACATTTGATTCATGCTAACCTCCATCTTGCATGTACAGGAGTTTGCGGGATCAAACAAGAGTCCGTGGGATCAAACAGGAGTCCGTGGGATCAAATAGGAGTCTGCAGGATCAAACAGGAGTCTGCGGGGTCAAAGGAAGAACTAACACATTGGCATGGTGCTTTGCATGGTGGTGTAGGTGGCAATAGGACATCATGTGGCAGCAGGAGATAACTCTTACATCCATCATTTATGGCGCCCTGGAAAATGGAAAAACCCAACAAACATTTAATGATAGGAAGTAATGTTAGATTCATGGCTAACATTACTTGATATCCAAAAAAAATAGAATAGAACCTATGTTTTAAACTAAGGTTTTGATGAAAAATATGGGCCTCTTCCTCGRGAAGAGGCCAAATAAGATGTCAAATATGAAAACTTAGGATAAATGAGCGAGATAATTGTATGGATGCATAAAAACTTTGGTTAAAATGCTTTTTTTGCATTGGTTTGTGTACATAAATTGGAAAATCGATTACAATGAGTCCCTACAGCCCGAAGGGCATGGACTAATAAGATCTTTCCACTTAGCGTATTGATTTAACTAGTTATTAGTGCACGTTCACTTTCATATTTTTAGACTTTGGTTTGTATAGTTTTAAGGAAACGTGTTTACATTGTTCTCTTTCCTATATTTGATCAATTATTGCATAAATAAATTCTTATTCAACCATTAATTATTGCATAAATAAATTCTTATTCAACCATTTCACCATTATAGTTTGATTCTTTTACTTAGTCATTGCCTTGAGAATAATAGGGCGAGGAAGTCTTATGAGTAATATGTAAGTTGAGGTACAGTTCTTACATTTGATCATGCCAAAAGGATAGACTATTATCAACGTTCACCACTACTAGAATGCTAATCACCACTACTAGAATGCTAAATTATATGCATATGTTTTTGTTAATTCCAAAGGATAGACTATTATCGATGTTTACCACTACTATGAATGTTTGACCACTACTAGAATATCAAATTATATGCATATGTTTTTGTTAAAGGTGAAGATGGAAATGATAATTTTTTAAAAGAGAGTAATGTTACAATGTTTGTTTACTTGGTGAAATACCATAATGTTTGCCTATTTGGGTGAAATAGTACTTTATAGTGATATGGATTTATTTATTTTAGGATAAAGGTTAAGTGGTGATTATAACATTTCTGCTATAATCTTCAATTTAATTAATGCTTAATGTAGATATAATGTATGGTTGTGACCAAGCAATGCATATGCAAAGTGTATTTTTGAATTTTAAAAATAAAATGTGATTCCAACTGCTAAGAGGACATGGACAACGATGGGGGCTGATTAACGTACAAGAGAGGGGAGGGTCTACGAGAATTTCTAAGAGAGGGGTCCAAGGGGGAATTACCCATGCCTATTAATTCAACCCACTTCCTAAAATTACTATTGGTATATGAACCTTCTAATTTATGATTGAGTGTCCCCAAAGCCAATCATTGAATACATGTAAGAGGGTGGGTGTGAGAAGTCACATCCGATAGTTATTGGAAGCATGTAGGCTGAGTACAATCAGTTGGGGAAGAGTGTAAGTCAAGCAAGTAAGCCAAGGAGAGTAAATTCGTATCGGAAGTAACAACAATTTTGGATAGTCATGTTTTAGGCATGAACAACAAGCAAAGAAGAGGAAGAAGAGCACTATATCTAGAGAAACCATGGAGGGCACATTCTGGAGCATGTTGGAGCATTTTGGAGCTGAATATTGAAGAGCCAAGTTGTTAGGCTTGAAGAGTGAACACTTGTGTGAGTTGCACTATAGCAACACGTGATTGCTGCTATTTTTCCTGGTAGTTTTCCTAGCAATGAGCTCCCTTGAGTTTCCTAGTAGTGAGATTCATGGTTACTTGTGCTAGAGAGACCTGATAAATGAATGGGATGCATGATAGACTGAGAGCAGTGAAGGGGTACATTGCTTGGGTTGGGCAGGCCAAGAGGAAGATAGCTGGTGGAAAATCGGATAGCTGTAGGAGAATACCTATGGCTTGTGGTATTTTTTGAGCTATGAGTGGATAGTGAGAGACCACCATCTTTTATGGATTTATATCCCGAGCTCGCAGGTGACTTTCTGTTGAGATTTGGAACAACAAGTCTATGGTTGGGTGGAACATTGATCCCAAGTAGTTGGTTGCACAACCATTTTTAAAATATAAGTATTTTATCTTGTTTCTGTGTTGGATTTTGAGTTTAGTTGTTGTGTATTGATCGAGTATTTGAGAATGATCTATATCCCAAGTAGTTGGTTGCACAACCATTTTTAAAATATAAGTATTTTATCTTGTTTCTGTGTTGGATTTTGAGTTTAGTTGCTGTGTATTGATCGAGTATTTGAGAATGATCTATATGTTGTTGTTTTGAGTTATTTAAACTACATTCTTATCATTTGTAGCATGCCATAGATGCATTTAATTAATGGTATCAAACAATGGTTAAATATCTGTGTAGATCATAGCTATTAAGCTATATGAATTTATTTAATAGAAAATTTTAATTTTATGAGTTTTTCCGCACGTAATGGACCTCAACTGGGATGGGGAATATTGCATTATGGTATCAGAACTTCTGGTTCAAACATTGGACCCATATGGGCCAAGAACCAATGCGAATTTGAGAAAATTAGTTGTTACAGATTTTGATCTGTGACAAATTTGGGGAAAAATGGAGAAAATTAGAGTGAAATCCCCAAATTCGTGAGAAAATTTGAGTGTAAATGCCTTGTAATTGTTGAAGAGATGATACAAGTAATTGATATGTAGAGTTGCAGAGCTAAATTAGACTTGGAAGGTCAAAATTCATGTTTTAATGACCGCTGTAGAATTGGGCGAAGTTTGATGGATCGACGATCGAGATCACGTTTAATTTTGAAATCAACGACCTAGATTCATTGTAAATAGATTTAAAAACTTATAAGGTTTTTCAAAGTTTGGAAAGGTCTAGTAGATCGACGACTGTGATTCATTTTCAATAGTTGGGAAAATGAAACAGATCGATGGTATGGATTCATTTTTTGCCATTTGAAAGTAGGAGTATATCAATGGTCAAGTTCATTATGAATGGAAGATCGATGACCCAGATTCATCTGGAATTTGGTCGAAAATTCTAAGTGTTGGAGTTCACCAAAATAATTCATTGATGGTTGATGGTTAGATTGGTGAGATTTGTGAAGAGTTTTAGTTTTCCAACAGAAAATGTCGATGGCCAATGATTGGGGGTCGATAGAAAAAGGCGAAAGGTTTCATGCATTCAAAGGAAATCATCGATCACCAATGGACGATGATCGGGGGTTGGCGAAATATGAAAAGTGTTTTGATCGACCAAGAGAAATCATCGATTATCGATGTCTGATGGTCGGGGGTCGACATAATTGGTGAGGTGTTCGGTTCGTTCAAGAAGAAGTTGTTGATTGTCAATGAAGAAAATAGGTGGTGATGTGTCATGCCATGTCAACACCCATGTGTCATGCCATGTCAACATCCATGTGCCAAGCTATGTCCGTTAGAGTGCCACATCAACATCTACGTGTCATGCTACATCATCATCTACATGTCATGACATGTCAACATAGTTACCATGTCAGCTAGGAAATGACTGATCGTCGATGATTAGGGTTTGGGTAAATTTGTGGACAAGTTTAGACGCCAAGAGAAATCATTGATGGTTGATGGTCGGGTCAAGGATATCGACGAAGTGTGCAATTAGACCAAGAGAAATTACCGATGGCTGATGGTTGGGTCGGTAGGATCAGTGGAGAGTTTCATGTCCAAGAGAAATTGTTGATCGATGAAGATTGAGTCAATAGTCCAAATTGCTTCGAGTTGGTGATTGATGGCGGGGATTGATCTGTGAGCTTGGGAAAGGATTAGTGTATCAACGAATCAGATTTCACCTGATTTTTGAGATCGATGGTGCATATTAAAATGTTTTTATAACAGTAAAAACAATGATTTTTCCACTAAATTTTCCGAATTTTGAAAGTCTTCAACTTGCAGGGGTATTTTGAAGCCATAAACAGTGTTTTTAGGGGTTCGATTTTTGAAAATGTAAGTGTCGTAGGCACTACATAGAGTTCTTACAACTTAATTAAAATAATTCAAAGAGATCTTTCGAATGAGCTATCCTGAACGCAAAACAAAGCTCGTATGAGAAAGTACAACTGCAACAATTAAGGGTATAATTACGACACCAGTTTACTTCCATAGGGTATAACTCCTTTCTTAGATGTTCGTTTGAAGCATAGGAGCAGCCTATGGAAAATTATGAACCATAGAAGACAACCGTAGAGACAGACTTGAAATTTGGATACAAAAAAATGCGCAGGAAGAGAAAGAAGACACCTATAGCATACACAGATAAAATGAGAAAACAATCAACTTTCTCAGACCATAATTTCCAGCTTGGAGCTCAGATTTGAGAAAACAAATAGTTGTTGGAGAGGTCTTGTGAAGGATAAGTCATCTGTCAACCCAAAATTTTGAGTTGGGTACTAAAATTTTCATAAAATCATAAAGTAATTTCTACAACAGTAAATAAATAACAATGAGTGAAAATTGCAACTTGAGAAGGTTGTAATCAAAATGAGGCATGAATACAAGCGATGAAGAGATGTTTTAGAGAATAATATGTCTAATGAATCATGTTTTGACTTAGTTCAATGTGTTCTTCATAAATTGAGATAAGGAATTACAAGTATTCTAATTAATGAAATGTTTTATAGTATGCATGTGCTAACAATAATTATTACATGCACATTTCTTGCAGAATTAGAGGTACAAGAAAAACAACTTTGGTTCTTAAATGAGGATTGGAGTTATGTAAGATGCCCATGGATCTTACAGCCATGAGGGCGAGGTTATAGGTATGCATGTCAGCATGTGAAATGTTGAGACATAGTCTAATGGAAGAAGAGGCAAGTAGGAGCCTGTAACTATCAAAAGCATTTATAGAGAAGTGTAGAGCTACATGGATGATAATGCATGGAGGATTATGAAGAGATACTTCAAAGTTTGAATAGGTTGCAGGGGAAAGCCAATAAATACTATGACACATAACAAGCAACTAGTGATAGACAAGTGACCACATCCAGATCCGATAATATAAGGGATGATCATGGGAATGACATGAAATCAAGGAGCATGAGAAGGCACCATAATTTTCTAAGGAAATCCTCTAGAATAACTCATGCAAGTTTAGGGTCAGGGAGTAGACCAAGTGTGTTTCTTTTCAAGAGGAATATAAGAATACCTAAGGCATACATCTTTCAAGGTGAACTCAGGAAAATCAAGTAACCAACTTTCAATGGTGAGCACAGAGGAGAAGAGGTTGAGGCCTCACTATTGGAAATGAATAAATATTTCCAATTGCATGATTACCCCTCTCAGGAAGAAGCTAGAATTGCAACCTACCACTTTCAAGGAAAGGAAACCATGTGGTGGGATAAGCTTAAGAAAGACACGCAACTTGATGAGAAGAATATCTCATGGAGGTGGTTCAAAGGATATTTCCAAGAGAAATATTTGTTCGAGCATTACTATGAAAGGAATATGAAAGATTTCTTTGAACTCAAGTTGGGAAGCATGAGAATGGATGTATATGAGAAAAGATTCTTGGAATTGCTGAAGTATGCGGACTTCATAAAGGACGAGAAATTCAAAATCCAAAGGTTTCTTAGTGGGTTACCTTCTTTCTACAGTGACAAGATACAATATGATAACCCCAGGACTTTGGAGGAGGCCATAAGGAGAGAAAAACATATTTATGAGCAAAGCAAAGGAAGACCAATTTTACAAAAAGATTGGAATGACAAGATGAAGGGTAAAAATGATCAAAGGCAGAAAGGTTTTAAGCCACCCTTTTCAATAACAAATGCCAAGCAAATTAGAAAGGTTAGTCAACCCAAAATGAGCACAAGATTGCAGATTCATTTGGGAAAAGGCCAAGGCAACAACTTGTACAATGTTGGGGATGTGAGAGAAATAATTTATATAGGGACTGCCGTCACAAAGGAGAAAGGACGAGGACTCTCCACAACATTCAAGAGGTTGAAACAATTGAAGACATGGGAGGAAACATGCCAAGGATTTATGCAAGCTTGGACAACAAGCAAGCATAATATCAACCCCCCATGATTGAAGTGGAAGGTAATATTGATAACTAGCCCATAACAATTTTAATTGATCATGGAGCTAGCCATAATTACACAAACTCTGACATTGTTGAAAGATTTTACTTTCAAAGGAGTAAGCATAAGAAATCTTGTTTAGTTCAATTAGCCACAAGGGTTAAGAGGAAAATCAATGAGCTAGTTAAATATTTTATGATAGACATGAATGGACTCAACATAAAGTTAGATGTGAAAATTATACCATTGGGTTCATATGATTGTCTAATTGGCATTGATTGGTTGGAAAAACACCATACTGTCCTCGAATATTACAACAAGAGAATTAGATGTCTTGATGAAGAAGGGAAACAAGACAAGGTTCAAGTCATCCCAAAAGTTGTAGTTGTTAGATAAATTTCAACTGTGCAATTGAAAAAGAGTTTCAGGAAGGGATGTCAAATTTTTGTAGCCCATATGGAAGAGGCAACCATAGATAAAGTGGAAAGCATTGAATATCATCCGGTCTTGAGGGATTTTGGGGAAATCCCAAGACTACAACCAAAGAGAGGCATTGATTTCTCTATTGATTTGGTGCCAGTGTCCAAGACACCTTACATAATGGGTACACTAGAGTTGAAGGAGTTACAGATGAAACTTGAATAATTCTTAAAGAATGTGTATATACATCCAAGTGTGTCACCTTGGGGAACCCCAATGTTGTTTGCAAAGAATAAATATGGAACCTTAAGGCTGGGTATTGATTTCATATAGCTGAATAAGGTCATCATAAAGAACAAATATCCTTTGCCAAGTATTGATGATCCGTTTGATCAACTTAAAGGTGCAAGCATATTTTCCAAGATTGACTTGAGATCGGGTTATCATTAAGTGAGAATAAAGGAATAAAATATCAGTAAGGCAACATTCAGGATAAGATATGGGAATTATGAATTCACGGTAGTGCCATTTGGGATATCAAATGCAACGATGACAATTTTCATGTGCCTAATGAATAGAGTGTTCAATGAATATGTAGGCATGTTTATAATTATGTTCCTAGATAATATACTTATCTATTTGAAGACAGAGGAAGAACATGAGAAACATTTAAGAATGGTGCTAAAAGTTTGAACAGAGCACAAGTTGTATGCCAAGCTAAGTAAGCGCATCTTTTATCAAAAGAATATTAATTACTTGGGTCATACTATTTCAACCGATGGGATAATAGTTGATTCCTAGAAGATATAGGCCATTAGAGGATGGTCAGTGCCACAAAATATCACATAGGTGTTGAGCACTCAACACACCCTAAAACACCTTATCAATTTTTTTCACTTTTTGGGTACCACTTGGTTTTCTACACTGTCTCACTCGAATTCATCTTGGGAAATGTTTTATCTTTGATTGTTTTCATGACTCTTATCACTTATTCAAGTGTGTTTGAACTTATGAAACCTCATGACTAAAATTCCTTAACACCTAAATTAAGAATCAATAGCCAAACGCTACACCTAATGCACTCAGGTTCGACGTCGGAAAGAATTCAAGTAAGTAAGGGAACCACCAAAAACAACAGTCACCAATCGCCGATCCTCATCAACATCGACAGAAGGCAGTTTCAGTTTACATAGGTTATTCACATAAAGGATCAAGAGACAACTGATCCCCTTCAACATCGGTAAAATACGAGGAGAACATACGTTAACAAAGGACATAAAACAATCGCCGATAGCTGATGCTCGATGCGCTTTATCGGGATCGAGGAAAATACAGAAGGATCACAACACACATTTCGATTGCAATAGAGCTATCTCCAACCACTGAACCCCGATGCGCTATCGACATCAGGAATTTTTTTATGGAGCCGATCCAAGAGAACTTGGGTAGGTTTATCACCGATCGTCGATCCTTGACACTTTTCGATGTCGGCAAGTTAGGATTTGGTTTTAGAACGAATGGTTTAAATAAAGTCCTGACTTTGATTAACATGAGCGAATTAAGTCATTGGTCACGAATGCCACGTGTCTTTACTATGTAAGAGGGTCGTACGGTCTAGTTCTATCCTGAGTCATTTTTGGTTTCCTAGGTCTTAGTCACATATCCGAGTCATCTTTGCCACGTTAGCACTATACGGTAAGATCGATCGACATCGAAGATTTTGCAGGAAGATATCAACAAAAAAATGTTCACAACACCATATCGACCCATGATCCACCTTGAAAGAGCAAAATGACGGGATGTTTGCGGCATTAGATACGATCGGATTTTGGACATTTTAAGGGACTAGTTAATGCCCGATCCCACATTAGTTGCTACCCAGTGCGCTGATTAGACAAAAACATTTTGAAATCACCGATAGAACACATTTCCACCCGCGCCTCTGCCGTCAACCCTTGATGAATTTAAGTTTAAACTCCTCTGAAGATTCGATGACATATTTGTTGAAATTTCTCTCATAACCCGAATTGAATGACTGATGCGACATAGTAAGATCATCCCTATTTAAATCTCTAGAACCGTTGTGAACAAATTCAATCTGTGCGTAAGTGAATTCCAGAGCGTCCGAAGGAGCAGAGTGAGTAACTCGAGAACTGGACTGACCCTTTTGATTACCAAAACCATGTTTAACAAAACTTTAGAGGTATGTATCCAAGTTTGTCAATTCATTGGTTATAATTTATATATGTTCGTCTAGTGGCTTACACAGTCTCTAAACTCTGCTCTAGTTGCAGGAAGAATTTCGTCGAGAAAGCCAACCACCAGACGCTCTTCGAGAGCACCAAAGATGAAAGAACCATAGATAGGTGAAGGTTATTCTCCAGGGACCGTGAGGCAATTGGAGTACGCCTCTAGGGTAGAACTTGTCTTCAAAAAAAAAAGAAGAAATATTTCATCCAACCTCTGGCCTTTGGCGATATAGAGGCAAGCACCGGATCCAATGTAGCACTCCCACAATGGGGGGATATCTTCAACAGAATTAGCCGGGAATAATTCCTGGATTATATCCCACACAATGACCCGAACGTAAGGGCACTTGATGACCAAATGTTCCCCAACATCCAACGGTTGCATTTACACATGGTGGCAAGAAAAACCCCTGTTTTCCCCTGCATAGAGGTCCTGAAGTGGCTCATCGACCACATAGACGGGTATAAATGCTTGATCAATGATGAGAATGGTGGGCGCGTCGGATTTTTCCTCCAGACAGAAGTCCAGAAGTACTATCAGCTCAGTGACCCAGAGGAGTGGCTCAACACAGACTTCATGGTAAAGTTTTATGAGTTCCATGACACTAGTCGGTTGATGGCATCATGGTGGAAAGAGGACAAGAAATTTACTAACTGGAGCAATGGCTAGTATGGAGTAATTAACCCGAGGGAGCCATACATCTATTTGATGGCTCTCATGTATCGGTTATATGGAGAAAATGACTACTCCAAGTTTTCGGAAGCATGGATGCCTTTGGCATACACAATTGCAATCATCGAGAGAAACTTCAACTGGGGAGAAATAATCTCAAAACGATTAAGCATCTGTGTACAAAAGGCTCAGACACTGAAGGAAGGAGAGGCACCGACTTTCTACATGGCCTCATATCTGCTCGATGTCATGTGCACAAGGAATGTCTTCGCCGACATGAATAAAATATGGCATGTTGCAGAGCCCCCAGTCCACGTCTACTTCAACGTGCTATGGGATAACATGTACAAGAAATATTACGCACTCATATACGATGGATTCATTGCCCACTTTCATTTTATTCTTTTTAAGAAAGAATGCCCAAGGCTTTCAGCGATAGCCAATAAAATGATAGCCAAGGTAGGCCATTGGTACTTGGACGAGTGCTCAACCTACATCAGGGTGTTCGGGGCCACTGAAGCACCACATCTACTACCATCTCATGTCCAAGACTGGCTCGTTGTGGGAGAAATATGTTATCAGACCATCCTACAGGGCTATAATTCCACATTGGTCAAATACAAGAAACATGCTTTCATACCCTACGGTTTCCATGTGGGGTTCTATTTGGTAAAAGATACTGCTCAAGACAAACAACAAGGGTTGAGCCAACTTGAATTTAGGTTCCCTATAGGCCGATTCTGCAAGCATGATCCTAAAGGCCTAGTCCTCTAACATGCGTTTCAAGTATCATCCTGCTAGCCATATGCTCACGATAATTTTGAGGATGAAGTCTTCACAGAGAACACACAGGACTGGGACGAGGTGGTGTAGAGGATGGCCAACCCAAACATGACCAGGTTCAAGGCCATAAACATAGATGAACATGTGGAAACAATAGAGAAGTTAGCTCAAGAGGCCCTCAGAACTAGGGAAGAAATCAGAGTGGTAGAGACAACAAAGGCGCAGAGAAGGGGATTGTTCTTGACACTAGAGGCATAGACAAGGGGATTTACCCTGATGGTAGAGGCACAAAGAGTCATTGATCAGTTGAAGAACGACCCAAATCTCGTAGAGATGATGAGGGTTCCTACCAACAACCCAATCGAAAGCCGAGAAGGACCAAGTGGCCCAGCACCGATACAAATAGAAGAAACCACCGGGTCAGATAAACCTAAAGCTTCAACACCACAGGGTGGATCACCAGGGGAAGTTTCGGCTCAACCCGAGATAGAAAGGACATCAGGGATAACAAGTACACCAAATCCCTTGTTCAATCTAATAACCATCTATGATGATGAGGAGAGTTCAAAGGTGTCACTGGGCACTCCGGTGAAAATCACAGAGGAAACAAAACCTGAGAAGGAATCCACCCCGGGTCCCGATGCTTCAATTCAGAGCCACCCATAGAACGATCATGAGGTGGAAAGTTCCTTGGATTCTGAGTCAGTCGACATACCAAGAATCCCAATTGACGGCTCGATAGATAAGCCATAATCACTCAAACAAGAAGGAGAAATCACACAACAAGAAATCGATGTTTCAACAACCAATTACCAAGTAAGTACCGAACCTGCATTTGATTCCTTAGTTTTGACCAGTACTTTACCACCTGATGAGAAACAAAAAGAGGCCGAACCATCGGGACATATAGAAGAGGTTTAGGAACCCAGCCTTGGACAGATATACACCATCGAGGGCTTGAGAAACACTCTTACTTGGGGAGAGAAACAAATCCCTGAACCTATGGATGAGGTTGCCGATATACAAGACATATCCTATGACCGAAAGAGGAAAGCCATCATGAAGAGAACCACTAATAAAAGGAGGCTTACTTTAGACATTCCCATCCTCATCACCACAGAGGAGAAATTGATCAACACAGAGCATGCCAAGACGTCTGAACTTATTGGTGCAGGGATGACAATCACAAATGCCACCCTGGGTAGAGAAAGGAAAAATGAAGAGGAGCTGGCCACTGCGCTAAAGGACTTGGAGCATCTGCGCCATTTGGTGAAATACTATCAGGACTCCACACATGCCACAATATTCTTGAGAAGCGAATTCCAATATGCCTACAACAAATTCACGAGTGAGTGACACCTTTTCACTGCAGGGATAGCCGGCTTCCAGGAGGACAACCTTATGGTGCTAGCAATGCGCAAAGACAGGGAAAGATGGTATGAGAAGGCCCACCAAGTGGTGGAAATAATTGATTACATCAACATGGTTCAAAAGGGACGAGATGCCGAAGAGCATGATATTCTGGTGCTAAGGGACAACAACATCGACCGTATAAGGAAGTCGGCCGAATACTGGGTGAAGATGGCCCAAGAACCACAATGGGATATCTAAGAGAAATGGGCCAATTGCGAAAGGAGATGGACCAAGATCAATTGGGCAATGAGAGACATCGGTCTCCTAGAATTTGACGCACCCAAGGAGTTTTTCGACTTGCATGACATAGTCAAACTACATGTAGAACAAGACTCATCATGGACTGTAGAGATAGCAAAGGTGGAGAACATGGTGCCATGTCAAGTACAACAGTTCATGGAGCACCCGATCAAGGCTCAGACAGTGTTACAACAATTAAGTGCTAAAGTAGTCAAGTATCATGCACAAAAAGTGGAAATAAAGGAGATCCTTTCAGCCCCCATGGACCAACACAGATTTCCGTATGTAAACACATGCGAGGAACTCTTCTTCAAATGGTCAGAGTATGAGAAGAGTCATCCACTCAAGTGAAACCATTTGATGACTCTTAGAAGAATGAGAGATGAAAGCGCCATGTGGTGATGTTTTGTTTTACTTATCTTGCACTTTGATAGTTATTTTTAGTTAATAATTAGTTATAAATAAGAGGATCGACCTTTTAGAAGGGGTCGATGGTTTTTGCAAAGACCCTCATCTTTGGAATTTTAAAGAACTATTTCAGAACTACCTTAATTGAGAAGTCTTGTTTAGGACCTGATACAAGTTTCCGTTTTTTCATCAAAGGTGTGTGTGATTGGATCATAACGAGGAATTACTTCTGACTCTATCTCATGAATGGATGCTGTAATGAGTAAGAGTTTCTGAATCTATTGATAAGTTAGTTGATTCAATATTTTTATAGTTCTTATCTCGAATGATGGAAAGAAAATCGTTGTGTTAATGTGTGATTAGTGATTAGAGCTAAGGAAACTAATTTTCTTTCCATCATTTTATTGCATGTATGTTTTCTTTTAATAATTGTATCTAAGTCAATAATTGAAATACCAACAAGTTGATGTATTAATACTAGGCTTGTCGAAGGTGTGAAAATCATTGTCTGCATTCTCGAGCACGAGGGTTATCCTGAGCTCAGCCTTCTTCAGTAGTTAAGTTTTCCCCATTTTCTTTTTACCCAACTGGTCTATACCAACACCTATGTTTTATCAAACCCACCTATAAGACAAAGTACAAAAAAGAGAACGTTCAAACTGAAGGAGGAGTTTTCACAAGAAGATATCCTGTAAATCACTACGTAAAGCCCATCGATTATTTGGCCGAATCGTAAGATTTGGAGAACCATTCCACTATCAAACACTGCTGAGTCTAATTGGACCTCGGTGGCGGGTTTGGTTCCTACTGTTTATTTAAAGGTATTTAGGACCCCTCAATAGAATTGGCGCTAGAAGGAGGGCCTGGAGAATGAATGGCTGACAATATTTCTGATATAATATTTCACACAACCTGTAGATTCAAAACAACCCACATGCATGTCTAGTCATTCTCAAGACAACCCACACACACTGAGTACTCCTGAAATGAGTAACTCACCCCAGTAAGAGGAAGAACATTTATTCCCTGAAATACCTTACGCTCTTCCCCATGAAGAGTTGAACCAGTTAAGAAGAATCACAAGAGCTTACGCTCGACAAATTGGAGCACTACCCTTAGCTCCATTACTTCCTCATAGAAAACAAGTAAGAAAACTAGTGGTCGACACCCCCGACCAGGTTTTTGTTCACACAGTAGAATACCTGATAGATTTCTCCCTTACTGAAATCAAACATCCCCTTAATCTAATCCCCAAAACACCAGCCGATAACTGCTCCAAGCCCGACGATTTTTCTGACGAGGAAGGGTTTAACTCGAAACGCTCAGTGTCGGAGTTGGACAACATGGAAGATAACAATGATCATGATGAATAAAGGGGAAACCCACCTCAGAATAATCAACCTTGGTTTCCAGAGATGCTCTGGCCATCCCCAGACGAGTACATAACCTTCCTCGACATCCAGAAAAGTTACTCCCTAAATTTGACCCTGAAACCTCAGGATTGCCTGAAGACCATATCAAAAAATACATACTAGCTATTAGACTAATGAATGTCCAACATGAAGATGTAGTATGCAGGCTTTTACTCTATACTTTTGAGAATTCGGCCTCCACGTGGTATTTTAACTTTCTTGTAGGGTGCATAAGTAGTTGGACGAAGTTTCAAAGGGAATTTTGAGATAAATTTGCAGAAGAAACCACTATAGGAGCTTTGATTGCTGAGCTGTTCATAGCCACCATGAGTTCAAAAGAGAATGTTAAAGACATCAATCAATGATTCACCACTATCATGAACCAATTTCAACCCGAAGCTAAACCCAACCAGGAGTTGCAAATCAAAGTATACACTAATTCTTCCTACTTCCATTTCCATGTTTGTGAAGAGGGTTGACAAAAAAAACTTAGCTGAGAATTTTGAGGAAGCCAAAACTATATAATTCCAAATGAAGGGGTGTAAAGAAGGCCATGTCTCATTAGTTAAAAAGGAATTTTAACCTCTGCCTAGGAGAGGACTCTTGTTGACTAGACTCCCAAGGAAACAAAAATAACAAGGTCCCGAAAAGGCAAGTGGAGACATAGAAGACCTACAATGAATGATAAAGAAGTTGTCAAACGAAATCATAGACATGAAAATAAGTGCAGGGTAAGGAAACCAAGGCCAAAGGCCCTATAAACCTTTTTTTAAAATAAATCCACCGTTCAAAGCAATTGAACCTCCCCCAACCAACTTAAACATCGATCTGGGAAATGTAGCATCCGACTCTTTCTATACCTATCACCAAGAGAAACATTTTGAAAGAGACTGCCCACAATGGGTGCATGCCATGAATTTGATGGCCAACTAGTTTCTAGACGATGTCTCCCTTATCGAACAATCAAGCGACTCAACTATGAATATTGCTGATCAAGAAGAAGTTAATCCACCCGAAGAAACAACCATGCTGATATGGGACCCTGACCCACCAATGCCTTCATATGATCTATTTGAGGTTCAAGAACCACCCATAGAGGTCTTGGCTATGCAAATGCGAAGTAGGGGTCACCCGGTCTCAAACGACCTTACCGTGGCCCACACTTCGAGAGGAAAACAAACATCCGATCACTCGAAATAATCTTTTGGCTCCCAAAGAAATCCTATAAACATCCCTACCCGAGAATCACCCAAGCTAGACTATGACATGGTATAAGATTTGAAAAAATTGAAGGCTAATATATCGGTCATGGACATGTGTAGAATCCCCTAGCAAAAGGGATTTCTATTACAAGCTTTGAGTTCAATAGAAACTCCTATAACAAGCACTGACCAAGGAGAAAATCCAACCCTCAAAGATCCGAGGAGTAAGACAACTATGAACACTTGCTCTGAATATAAAAAGGGAAAGCCTTTTGTCCCACTGTTCCTCTTGACATTTGAAGTCCTCAACAAAAACCTCCATAATTATTTGGTTGACTTAGGGGAATACTCTAATGTTATGCCATTATCTATATGCAAGAAATTGAACGTAGTCCCTCTCAAAAGTGATAAACATGTGATACAACTAGATAGAACCCAGGTGAAGGTTATGGGAGAGCTCAAAGATGTCATGATCAGGATGGCGACACACCCGAAATTTGTTCAAGTGATTGACATCATTGTAGTAGATATCCTAGAAGCTTATGGATTGCTACTTAGTCGAGATTGGTCTGAGAAGTTAAAAAAATACTTTAGTACAGACTCAGCTCACCTTTGGTTTCCATTGAAGGGACAAACAAATATGATCAGGATCGATAGGGAAAGATATCTAAAACATACTGTCACCGACCCAGAAATCCTCAACAAAACCTCTTCGACAGATTTCCCCATGCTAGGAAATTATTCTTGTGACTCCGATTTTGGGAATTTCTCCCCCCTCCCATATGATGTACCTCTCACTCAAAACTCCGAAATGACTTTTCAAGAAAATTTTTCGATGACAATAGAAGAAATCCTCTTCTGTCAAGAAGCTCTGTTAAAAACCATAGAGCAGAAGGAGGAAAGAAGGAAAGTGGTAGGCAAAAGGAAACTGATGGTTTTTGCTCAGAAGTTTGGACCTTGTACTTTGATGGGTCTAAGTTGCAAAAGGGATCAAGAGCGAGGTGTATCCTCATTGATCCCAAAGGTAAACAAAATTTCCTGTCCTGCAGACTAGAATTTGAATGCACAAACAACACCACCGTGTATGAGGCTCTACTACAAGTGCTAAAGAAATCCACAGACTTGAACGTTAAAGAACTAAAGGTTTCCAGAGACTCTGAAATCAATGTTAGACAAGTTAGGAACACTATACATTGCAACATCCCCCACCTGAGGAATTATCAACAGGAAGTGCACAAACTAATAGAACATTTTGAAGCCTTCAACAGTACATCGATCCCCAGAACAAAGAACACTCTTGCTGATTCCCTCACCACTGCTGTCTCAAGGCTATCCCCTTTAGAAGCCTATGAAGCCTCCTGGTTCACAGTGGAGCTACTCTACAAACGATCGATGCCCAACAATATTTCTGATTGGAAGGTATTTGAAGGAGATGAACAAATCATAAAATTTCTAACCAATTAGGATAATTTTAAAGATATGGTGATTGACGATGAAGTATTTCAGGAGCAATTAGTAGAAACTGATCCCTAGGTACAAAAACCTGAAACAGATCAATTGACTGAAAAACCGAGGTCTCATACGATACCCAAAGGGGTAGCCAATTTGGAAAACCTTTTTGACTTAAGGGAAAGATTTAAAGGGTCGATGGACACACAGACAAGGAGTTCCTATCCCATGTATGAAACTATTAACCTAGGAACCCCGAAGAACTCTAAGAATATAAATCTCGGCAAGACAGTATCTAAAGAAGAAATGAAGGTCTATCTCAAACTTTTCAGAGAATATCAAGATGTTTTTGCATGGTAGATATGAAAATTTTTGATACTCGTATTATTCAACACAAAATATCATTAAAACCCAGAGTAAAACCCTTCCAACAGAAGCTTTGAAAGTACCACCCATCTCTAGAACCCCTAATGTGTCAGGAATTAAAAAGATTACTAGATGCTAAAATCATCTTTCATGCTAGACACTCTGCTTGGGTAGAAAATTTGGTTCCTGTCAGGAAAAAATCTGGGGAGATCCGTTTGTGTGTGTATTTCAGGAATCTCAACAGAGCATTAGAAAATGACAACTACCCAGTCCCATCGATGGAGAAACTCTTGCAGACTGTGTTTGGTTCCGAGGTTTTTTCTCTGCTGGATAGTTTTTTAGGTTACAACCAAGTGCTAGTTTAAGAGGAATATTGTTTGAAAAATACATTTCAAACCAAGTGGGGAACCTTTTCTTATAAATGCATTCCCTTTGGGTGAATCAATGCAGGTGTAAACTTCCAAAGGGCCATGGACGTAGAATTTTGGGGACTAATCAACAAGTGTGTAGTAGTTTATTTGGACGGCGTGACTGTGTATTCAAAGAATAGAGAAGATCACATTCGACACCTAACCCATATTTTCGAGAGGTGTAGGAAATACAATATATCTTTAAAACCTAAGAAAACTATATTTGGTGTCGAGGAAGGGAAACTACTAGGTCACATTATATCTCAAGCAGGAATTTTCATAGACCCAGAACAAATTAGGGCAATAACTCAGCTTCCATTACCCCACAACAAAAAGGCTATGCAATCCTTCTTTGGGAAACTCAATTTTGTGAGAAAGTTCACCCCCAATTTTGATGAAACTATCAAACCCTTACAAAAAATGATCTGCAAAGATGTTGAATTTAAGTGGGATGATGAACGGAAAAGTGCTTTCAACAATATTAAGACTGCAATATCTCAATCTCTAGTGTTGCGAAGTCCCGACTTTAGCAAAGATTTATTCCTCTACACTTTTGCCTTTGAACAATCGTTAGCTGCAGTATTGACTCAGACGGATGATGACAACAATAAGGCCCCAGTCTCATTTATGAGCACTAATCTCCAAGGGGATCAACTAAATTACCCTGCTATAGACAAGCAGGATTATGCAATGTACAAGGCAGTGAAACACTTCAGTTCTTACATCCTAAAGAACCATACCAAAGTCATTGTGCCTCCTCCCATAGTTCGGTCCCTATTGACTCAACAAGAGATGGGGGAAAGAAGAGGGAACTGGATGGCAGTGGTCCAATAATTTGATCTCGATATAAAACCTGCCAAACTGGTTAAGGGACAAGGATTATGTAAACTCACAACTGAAGCCCAAGACCAAGTAAATGAAGACCCCAGATGGGAGAATGAATTGGAATTATGGTGTGGTGAAGCTTCATATGTCTCCCCAGGGCAGGAGTCTTGGTATGAGAAACTAACTTATCTCTTGCATCATAGGACTTTCCCAGAAAACCTAAACCCTAGGGAAAGGAGAGCTCTCAGGCTAAAATCAACACAATATCGCCTCATAAATTCAGTGCTCTCCTACATTAATTATGATGGGGTTATTTTAAGACGTCTCAAATGTGAAGACGCAGAAAATGTTCTTAAGGAGCTCCATGATGGTCCTGCAGGTGGACAATTCGCAGGGAATACCACTGCTCACATAATACTCAGAGCTGGCTATTATTGGCCTACTCTGTTCATGGATGGTCACACATACACTAGGAACTGTAAAACTTGTCAAATAAGCACGGGGAGGGAAAAGAGAGAAGCTGTCCCACTCCAACCCGTGGCCGTATCCAATTCATTCGAGCAATGGGGGTTAGATATCATAGGAGAAATTACAACTAGTTCTTCAAAACAACATAGGTACATACTGACTGCGACAGACTATTTCATGAAGTGGGCAGAGGCCGTCCCTCTGACTCATGTGAACGAAAAGGTGGCGATCCAATTCATAGAACAACAATTGATCACAAGGTTTGGTATGCCTTCCGTCCTTGTTTTCGATAATGATGCTTACTTTTCTTCCACCCTATTAACAGAGTTTTCTTTAGACAAATGAATCATAATCAGATACTCTGCAAACTACTATCCATAGGGGAATATAGTGGCATAATCAACCAATAAGAACCTAGTGAGGATATTAAAGAAAACAGTTGCAGAGAACTAGAGGAATTGGCACAGTACACTTCATAATGCCTTATGGGCTGATAGAGTAACACCCAAGGAAGATATATGGAATTCCCCATACTTCCTGGTATACAGACATGAAGCCATTCTCCTGAATGGACTATATCTCCCATCTCTTCAACTTGCTCAGGATTCTAGAGGACAACCCTCATCAGTTATACAACAAAGAATTGATACCCTCCTCATGATGGAAGAAGAAAGGGAGAAAGAAAAATCAAAGTTCATTGCTCATCAACATATAGTTAAAAGGTGGTTTCACAAGCACAAGTCCAAAGAGAAGAATTTTTAGGTAGGAGACTTAGTCCTGAAATGGGACAGAGTGAATGAGCCAAAGGGAAAACATTTGAAGTTTCAGAATCTATGGCTCAGACCTTTTTAGGTAGGTGAGAAAATTGGGGTAGGCACGTATCGGTTGCAAAATCTGAGGGGCGAACCTGACGCCCTCCCGGTCAATGTCTAAGCCCTAAAACAATATTCCTGTTAAAAAAAAATGTGTGTGTTTACATGATATTTTGTTTTTAGGTAGGCTGATTGTGAAGTTCTTAATTTTTATTTTTCTTGTTATAGTACTTTTTGTGCTTTTGAAGTTTGTGTTCAACAAGGCATTTGGTTGACCTTAGTTCATGTGGTATAACAAACTCTGTTCCTGACTCATTCTTACATACAACAAAATAAATGTTGGGAGAATTATGATTGTTTTGAAGGAGTTCTCTATCTAACATGTGCCTATAAACAACCTTGGAAAAGTGATGAAGTGTTCGCCTAGTGGTTTGGTAAAACCTAAAGGGAAATATGGTAAGATGGAAAGGACCACATGTACCTCAAGATGATAACTAAAAGGCCTAGTGCTAGTGAATGCTTTACTTGACTCTTGTCAAAAGAGGGCATTGGTCATGGTTACAGGAAACGAAGGTGGAATAAAGGTTAAACCCCATAGGTAGGCCCAGACTCACCAATCAGGGATTTTCAAATGCAAGGATAGAAGAGGCTCTGATAAAAAACCAGTTAAGTTATTAACCAACTTCTACATCATCTGAGCCCAGGGAAGGAATAGAGATTCTGCTTTCGCCTAGTAAGTTGCCATTTGTTGAGCACTCAACACACCCTAAAAAGACTTATCAAATTTTTTCACTTTTTGGGTACCACTTGGTTTTCTGCACTATCTGACTCGACTTCATATTGGGAAATGTTTTATCTTTGATTGTTTTCATGACTCTTATTACCTACTCAGGTCTGTTTGAACTTATGAAATCTCATCACTAAAATACCTTAACACCTAAATTAAGAATCAACATCCAAACGATGCACCTAACACGCTCAGGTTCGGCGTCAGAAAGAATTCGAGTAAGTAAAGGAACCACCAAAAACAACAGTTGCCGATAGCCGATCCTCATCGGAATCGATAGAAGGTGATTTCGATTTACATAGGTTATTCCCATAAAGGTTCAAAAGATAGCCGATCCCCTTCGGTATTGGTAAAATACGAGGAAGATAGACGTTAACAAAGGACGTAAACAAATCATCGATAACTGATGCTCGATGTGCTTTATCGAGATCGGGGAAAATGCAGAAGGATAACAACAAACATTTTGACCGCAATAGAGTTATCTTTGACCTCTGATCCCTGATGTGTTATCGCCATCGAGACTTTTTTGAGGGAGCCGATCTGAGGGCACTTTGGTAGGTTTATTGCCGATCCTTGATACTTTTCGGTGTCGGCAAGTTAGGATTTAGTTTTAGAATGAACAGTTTAAAGAAAGTCCCAACTCTGATTAACACGAGCGAATTAAGTCTCTGGTCTCGAATGCCACGTGTCTTTACCAGGTAAGAGGGTCGTACGATCTAGTTCTATCCGGAGTCATTTTTGTTTTCCTAGGTCCTAGTCACACCTCCGAGTCAACTTTGCCACATCAACACTGTACGGTAAGATCGATCAACGTCGAAGCTTTTGTAGGATGAAATCAACAAAAAAATGTTCACAACGCAATCCCAACCCCTGATCCACCAACTGAAAGAGCGGAACAATGGGACGTTTGCGACATAAGATACAATCATATTTTGGACATTTTAAGGGACTAGTTAATGCCCGATCCCACATTAGTTTCTACCCCATGCGTCGATTAGACAACAACATTTTGAAATCATCGATAGACCGCATTTCCACCTACACCTTTGCCGTCAACCCACGATGAATTTAATTTTAAACTGCTCTAAAGATCCGGCGGAAGATTTGTTGAAATTTCACTCATAACCGAAATTGAATGACTAATGCGACATGGTAAGATCATCCCTATTTAAATCTCTAGAACCATCGTGAACACATTCATTCTGCACGTAAGTGAATTCCACAGTATCTGAAGGAGTAGAGCGAATTAATTCATTGGTCTCGAACGTCACGTGTCTTTACCATGTAAGAGGGTCGTACGAACTAGTTCTATCCAAAGTCATTTTTGGTTTCCTAGGTCCTAGTCACACATCCGAGTCATCTTTGCCACATCATCACTATACGATAAGATCGATCGACATCGAAGATTTTGTGGGAGGATATCAATGAAAAAATGTTCACAACACAATACTGACCCCTGATCCACCAACTGAAAGAGCATAACGATGCGACGTTTGCGGCATTAGATACGATTGGATTTTGGACATTTTAAGGGACTAGTTAATGCCCGATCCCACATTAGTTGCTACCCAGTGCGCCAATTAGAAAACAACATTTTGAAGTCACCAATAGACCACATTTCCACCCACGCCTCCGCCGTCAACCCACGATGAATTTAAGTTTAAACTCCTCTGAAGATCCGATGACATATTTGTTGAAATTTCACTCATAACCCGAATTGAATGACTGATGCGACACAGTAAGATCATCTCTATTTAAATGTCTAGAACCATTGTGAACAAATTCAATCTGCACATAAGTGATTCCAGAGCATCCGAAGGAGCAGAGCGAGTAACTCGAGAATTGGACTGACCCTTTTGATTACCAAAACCAGGTTTAACAAAACTTCAAAGGTATGTATCCAAGTTTGTCAATTCGTTGGTTATAATTTATATATGTTCATCCAGTTGCTTACACAATCTCTAAACTCTGCTCTAGTTGCAGGAAGAATTCCATCGAGAAATCCAACCACCAGACGCTCGCTGAGAGCACCAAATCTGAAAGAACCATAGATAGGTGAAGGTTATTCTCTGGGGACCATGAGGCAATTGGAGTATGCCTCTAGGGCAGAGCATATCTTCAAAACAAAAAAAAATAAATATTTCATCCAGCCTCCGGTCTTTGGCGATATAGAGGCAAGCATCGGATACAAGGTAGGACTCCCACAATCGGGGTATCTCTTCAACAAAATTATCCGGGATTAATTCACAGAGTAAATCCCACACAACGACCCGAACGTAAGGGAACTTGATGACCAGGTGTTCCCCAACATATGACGGTCATATTTACACATGGTGGCATGCAAAAACCCCGTTTTACCCTGCATAGAGGTCCTGAAGTGGCTCATCGACCACATAGACGGGTATAAATGCTTGATCAATGATGAGACTAGTGGGTGCGTCAGATTTCTCGTCCAGACAAAAGTCTAGAAGTATTATAAGCTCAGGAACCCAGAGAGTGGCTCAACACATAGTTCATGGTAAAGTTTTATGAGTTCCATGACACCAGTCGGTTGATGGCATCATGGTGGAAAGAGGACAATAAATTCACTAACTGGAGAAATGGCTGGTATGGAGCGATTAACCTGAGGGAGCCATACATCTATTTGATGGCTCTCATCTGTCGGTTATATGGAGAAAATGACTACTCCAAGTTTTCAGAAGCATGGATGCCTTTGGCATACATAGTTGCAATCGTCAGGAGAAACTTCAACTAGGGAGCAATAATCTCAAAATGATTAAGCATCTGTGTACAAAAGGCTCAGACGCTGAAGGAAGGAGAGGCACCAACTTTCTACATGGCCTTGTATCTGCTCGATGTCATGTGCACAAGGAACGTCTTCGCCGACATGAATAAAAGCTGGCATGTTGAAGAGCTCCCAGTCCATGTCTACTTCAACGTGCTATGGGAGAACATGTATAAGAAATATTACACACTCATCTACGATGGATTCATCTCCCACATTTATTTTATTCATTTTAAGAAGGAATGCCCAAGGCTATCGGTGATAGCCAAGAAAATGATATCCAAGGTAGGCCATTGGTACTTGGACGAGTTCTCAACCTACATCAGGGTGTTCGGGGCCACCAGAGTACCACATCTCCTACCAGATCATGTCCAAGATCGGCTCGTTGTGGGAGAAATATGTTATCAGACCATCCTGCGAGGCTATGATTCCACATTGGTAAAATACAAGAAACATGCTTTCATACCCTACGGTTTCCATGTGGGGTTCTATTTGGTAAAGGGCATTGCTCAAGACAAATAAGAAGGGTTGAGCAAACTTGAATTTAGGTTCCCTATAGGACGATTCCGCAATCATGATCCTAAAGGCCTGGTCCTTTAACATGTGTCGCAATTATCATCCTGCTAGCCATATGCTCACGATAATTTTGAGGATGAAGTCTTCACAGAGAATGCCAAGGATTGGGATGAGGTGGTGCAGAGGATGGAAAACCCAAACATGACCAGGTTCAAGGCCATAAGCATGGATGAACATCTGGAAACAATAGAGTAGTCGGCTCAAGAGGCCCTCAGAACCAGGGAAGAAATCAGAGCGGTAGAGACAATAGAGGGGCAGAGAAGGGGATTGTTCTTGACACCAGAGGCATAGACAAGGGGATTTATCCTGATGGCAGAGGCAAAAAGAGTCATTGATCAGTTGCAGAATGACCCAAATCTTGTAGAGATGATGAGGGTTCCTGCCAACAACCCAATCGAAATCCGAGAAGGACCAAGTGACCCAGAGCTGATACAAATTGAAGAAACCACCAGGTCAGATAACCCTGAAGCTTGAAAACCACAAGGCGGATCACCAGAGGAAGTTTTGGCTCAACTCGGGATAGAAAGGACATCAGGGATAACAAGTACACCAAATCCCTTGTTCGATCTAATAACCATCTATGATGATGAGGAGAGTTCAAAGGTGTCCCTGGTCACTTCGGTGAAAATCATAGAGGAAACAAAACCTGAGAAGGATTCCACCTCGGGTCCCGATGATTCAAATCATAGCCACCCATAGAACGAGCATGAGTTGGAAAGTTCCTTGGATGCTGAGCCACTCGACATACTAGGAATCCCAATTGACGGCTCAATAGATAAACTAGAATCACTCAAATAATAAGGAGAAATCACACAACAGAAAATCGAAGTTCCAACAACCGATTACCAAGTAAGTACCGAACCTGCGTTTGATTCCTCAATTTTGACTAGTACTTTACCACCCGATGAACAACTACCAGAGGTTGAACCATTGGAACATACATATAAGGTTCAGGAACCTAGCCTTGAACATATATACACCATCAAGGGCTTGAGAAACACTCTTACTTGGGGAGAGAAACAAATCCCCAAACCTATGGATGAGGTCTTCGATATACAAGACATCTCCTATGACCGAAATAGGAAAGTCATCATGAAGAGAACCACAAAGAAAAGGAGGCTTACTTTAGATAGTTCCATCCTCATCACCACAGAGAAGAAATTGATCAACACAGAGCATGCTAAGACATCTGAACTTATCGGCGCAGGAATGACAATCATAGATGCCACCCTGTATAGAGAAAGGAAAAATGAAGAGGAGATGGCCACTCCGCTAAAGTACTTCGAGTATCTACGCCATTTGGTGAAATACTATTAAGACTCCACACAAGCCATAATATTCTTGAGTAGCAAATTCCAATATTCCTACAACAAATTCACGAGTGAGTGACACCTTTTCACTACAGGATTAGCCGACTTCCAGGAGGACAACCTTATGGCGCTAGTAACGTGCAAAAATAGGGAAAGATCGTATGAGAAGGCCCATGAAGCAGTGGAAAGAATTGATTACATCAACATGGTTCAAAAGGGTAGATACACTAGAAGAACACGATATTCTGGTGCTAAGGGACAACAACATCGACCGTATAAGGAAGTCGACCAAATACTTGGTGAAGATGGCCCAAGAACCACAACGGGAGATCTAAGAGAAATGGGCCGATTGCGAAAGGAGCTAGACCAAGATCAATCGGGCAATGAGAGACATCGGTCTCCTAGAATTCGACCCACCTGAGGAGTTTGTCAACTTTCATGACATAGTCAAACTACATGCAAAACAAGACTCAACGTGGACTGCAGAGATAGCAAAGGTGTAGAACATGGTGCATGTCAAGTACAACAGTTCATGGAGCACCCGATCAAGGCTCAGACAATGTTACAATAATTAAGTGCTAAAGTAGTCAAGTATCATGCACAAAAAGTGGAAATAAAGGATATCCTTTCAGCCTCGATGGACCAACACAGATTCCCATATGCCAACACATGCGAGGAACTCTTCTTCAAATGGTCATATTATGAGAAGAGTCATCCACTCAAGTGAAACCATTTGATGACTCGTAGAAGAATGAGAGATGAAAGCGCCATGAGATCAGCCTTCTTCAGTAGTTAAGTTTTCCCCATTTTCTTTTTACCCAACTGGTCTATACCAACACCTATCTTTTATCAAACCCACCTATAAGAGAAAGTACAAAAAAAAAAACATTCAAACTGAAGGAGGAGTTTTCACAAGAAGATATCCTGTAAATCACTACGTAAAGCCCATCGATTATTTGGCCGGATCACAAGATTTGGAGAACCATTCCACTATCAAACACTGCAGAGTCTAATTCAGCCTCAGTGGCGGGTTTGGTTCCTACTGTTGATTTAAAGGTATTTAGGACCCCTCAATAGAATTGGCGCTAGAAGGAAGGCCTGAAGAATGAATGGCTGACAATATTTCTGATATAATATTTCACATAGCCTGTAGATTCAAAACAACCTACATGCATGTCTAGTGATTCTCAAGACAATCCATACACACTGAGTACTCCTGAAATGAGTAACTCACCCCAGTAAGAGGAAGAATATTTATTCCTTAAAATACCTTACGCTCTTCCCCATGAGGAGTTGAACCAGTTAAGAAGAATCACAAGAGCTTACGCTCGACAAATTGGAGCACTACCCTTAGCTCCATGGCCAACCGGTTTCTAGACGAGGTCTCCCTTACCGAACAATCAAGCAACTCAACTATGAATACTGCTGATCAAGAAAAAGTTAATCCACCCAAAGAAACAACCATGTTGATATGGGACCCTGACTCACCAATTCCTTCCGATGATCTATTTGAGGTTCAAGAACCACCCACAAAGGTCTTGGCTGTGCAAATGCGAAGTAGGGGTCACTTGGTCTCAAATGACCTTATTGTGGCCCACACTTCGAGAGGAAAACAAACATCCAATCACTCGAAATAATATTTTGGCTCCCAAAGAAATCCTATAAACATCCCTACCCGATAATCGCCCAAGATAGACTACAACATAGTAGAATATTTGAAAAATTGAAGGCTAATATATCGGTCATGGACATGTGTAGAATCCCCTAGCAAAAGGGATTTCTGTTACAAGCTTTGAATTCAATAGAAACTCCTATAACAAGCACTGACTAAGGAGAAAATCCAACCCTCACAGATTTGAGGAGTAAGACAACTGTGAATGCTTGCTCTGAAGATAAAAAGGGAAATCCTTTTGTCCCACCGTTCCTCTTGGCATTTGAAGTCTTCAACAAAAACCTCCATAATTATTTGGTTGACTCAGGGGAATCCTCTAATGTGATGCTATTATCTATATGCAAGAAATTGAATGTAGTCCCTCTCAAAAGTGATAAACATGTGACACAACTAGACAGAACCCAAGTGAAGATTATGGGAGAGCTCAAATATGTCATGATTAGGATGGTGACACACCCGAAATTTGTTCAAGTGATTGACATCATTGCAGTAGATATCCTAGAAACTTGTGGATTGCTACTTAGTCGATATTGGTCTGAGAAGTTAAACATATACTTTAGTATAGACTCGACTCACCTTTGGTTTCCATTGAAGGGACACACAAATATGATCAGGATCGATAGGGAAAGATATCTAAAACATACTGTCACCGACCTAGAAACCCTCAACGAAACCTCTTCGACAGATTTCCCCGTGCTAGGAAATTATTCCCACGACTCCGATTTTGGGAATTTCTCCCCCCTCCCATCTGATGTACCTCTCACTCAAAACTCCAAAATGACTTTTCAAGAAAATTTTCTAATGACAGCAGAAGAAATCCTCTTCTATCAAGAACCTCTGTTAAAAACCACATAGCAGATAGGAGGAAAGAAGGAAAGTGGTAGGCAAAAATAAACCAATGGTTTTCGCTCACAAGTTTGGAACTTGTACTTTGATGGGTCTAAGTCGCAAGAGGGATCAAGAACGAGGTGTATCCTCATTGATCCCAAAGGTAAACAAATTTTCCTGTCCTGCAGACTAGAATTTGAATGCACAAACAACACCACCGTGTATGAGGCTCTAGTACAAGGGATAAATAAAGCCACAGATTTGAATGTTAAAGAACTAAAGGTTTTCGGAGACTTTGAAATCATTGTTAGACAAGTAAGGAACACTATACATTGCAACTCCCCCCACCTGAGGAATTATCGACAGGAAGTGCACAAACTAATAGAACATTTTGAAACCTTCAACACTGCATCGATCCCCAAAACAAAGAACACTCTTGCTGATTCCCTGACCACTGCTGCCTCAAGGCTATCCCCTTTAGAAGACTATGAAGCCTCCCGGTTCACAGTGGAGCTACACTACAAACCATCGATGCCCAACAATATTTCTAATTGGAAGGTCTTTGAAGGAGATGAACAAATCATAAAATTTCTAACCAATCAGGATAATTTTAAAGATATGGATATTGACGATGAAGTATTTTAGGAGCAATTAGTAGAAACTGATCCCTAGGTACAAAAACCTAAAACAGATCAATCGACTGACAAACCAAGGTCTCATATGATACCAAAAGTGGTAGCTAATTTGGAAAACCTTTTTGACTGAAGGGAAAGATTTAAAGGGTCGATGGACACAAAGACAAGGAGTTACTGTCCCATGTATGAAACTATTAACCTAGGAACCCCGAATAAATCTAAGAATATAAATCTCGACAAGACAATATCGAAAGAAGAAATGAAGGCCTATCTCAAAATTTTCAGAGAATATCAAGATGTTTTTGCATGGTAGATATGAAATTTTTTGATACTCGTATCATTCAACACACAATCTCGTTTAAACCTGGAGTAAAATCCTTCCAACAGAAGCTTTGAAAGTACCACCCATCTCTAGAACCCCTCATGTGTCAGGAATTAAAAAAATTACTAGATGCTAAAAGCATCTTTAAGGCTAGACACTCTGCTTGGGTAGAAAATTTGGTTCCTGTTAGGAAAAAATCTAGGGAGATCCATCTAAATGTGTATTTCAGGAATCTCAACAGAGTATCAGAAAATGACAACTACCCAGTCCCACCGATGAATCAACTCTTGCAGACCGTGTCTAGTTCTGAGGTTTTTTCTCTGCTGGACGGTTTTTCAGATTACAACAGAGTGCTAGTTTAAGAGGAAGTTCATTTGAAAACTGCCTTTCGAACCAAGTGGGGAACCTTTGCTTATAATGCATGCCCTTTGGGTGAATCAATGCAGGAGAAACCTTCCAAAGGGCCATGGATGTAGAATTTTTGGGACTAATCAACAAGTGTGTAGTAGTTTATTTGGACGACGTGATTGTGTATTCAAAGAATAGAGAAGATCACATCCGACACCTAACCCATATTTTCGAGAGGTGTAGGAAATACAATATATTTTTAAATCCTAAGAAAACTATGTTTGGTGTCGAGGAAGGGAAACTACTAGGTCATATTATATCTCAAGTAGGAATTTTCATAGACCCAGAACGAATTAGGGCGATATCCCAGCTTCCATTACCCCACAACAAAAAGGCTATGCAATCCTTCTTTGGGAAACTCAATTTTGTGAGAAAGTTCACCCCCAATTTTGCTGAAACTATCAAACCCTTACAAAAAATGATTCACAAATATGTTGAATTTAAGTGGGATGATGGACGAAAAAGTGCTTTCAACAATATTAAGACTGCAATATCTCAAGCTCTAGTGTTGCGAAGTTCTGTCTTTAGCAAAGATTTATTCCTTTACACTTTTGCCTCTAAACAATTGTTAGCTGCAGTATTGACTTAGAAGCATGATGACAACAATGAGGCCCCTGTCTCATTTATGAGCACTAATCTCCAAGGGGATGAACTAAATTACCCTGCTATAGACAAGCAGGCTTATGTAATGTACAAGGCAGTGAAACAATTCATATCTTAGATCCTAAAGAACCATACCAAAGTCATTGTGCCTCCTCTCGTAGTCTGGTCCCTATTCACTCAACAAGAGATGGGGGAAATAAGAGGGAACTGGATGGCAATGGTCCAATAATTTGATCTCGATATAAAACCCGCCAAACTGGTTAAGGGACACATATTATGTAAAATGGCAGCTGAAGCCCAAGACCAAGTAAATGAAGACCCTGGATGGGAGAATGAATTGGAATTATGGTGTGGTGAAGCTTCATACGTCTCCCCAGAGTAGGATTCTTGGTATGAGAAACTAACTTATCTCCTGCATCATGGGACTTTCCCAGAAAACCTAAACCCTAGGGAAAGGAGAGCTCTCAAGCTAAAATCAACACAATGTCGCCTCATAAATTCAATGCTCTTCCACATTAATTATGATGGGGTACTTTTAATATGTCTCGAACGTGAAGACGTAGAAAAGGTTCAGAAGGAGCTCCATGATGGTCCTGTAGGTGGTCACTTCACAGGGAATACCACCGCTTAAAAAATACTGAGAGCTGGCTATTATTGGCCTACTCTGTTCATGGATGGTCACACATACACTAGGAACTGTAAAACTTGTCAAATAAACACGGGGAGGGAAAAGAGAGAAGCTATCCCACTCCAACCCATGGCCATCTCCAATCCATTCAAGCAATGGGGGTTAGATATCATAGTAGAAATTACACCCAGTTCTTCAAAACAACACAGGTACATACTGACACTGACATACTATTTCATGAAGTGGACAGAGGCCATCTCTCTAACTCATGTGAACGAAAAGGTGGTGATCCAATTCATAGAACAACGACTGATCACACAGTTTGATATGCCTTCCGTCCTTGTTTTCGATAATGCTGCTTACTTTTCTTCCACCTTATTAACATAGTTTGATTTAGACAAATGAATCATAATCATATACTCTGCAAACCACTATCCATAGGGGAACAAAGTTGCATAATCAACCAGTAAGAACCTAGTGAGGATATTAAAGAAAACGGTTGCAGAGTACCAAAGGAATTGGCACAATTCACTTCATAATGACTTATGGGCTAATAGAGTAACACCCAAGGAAGATATAGGGAATTTCCCATAATTCTTGGTATACGGACGTGAAGCCATTCTCATGAGCGAACTATATCTCCCATATTGTCAGCTTGCTCAGGATTCTAGAGGACAACCCTCATCGGTTATACAACAAAGAATTGATACCCTCCTCATGATGGAAGAAGAAAGGGAGAAAGAAAAATCAAAGTTCATTGCTCATCATCAGATAGTTAAAAGGTGGTTTCACAAGAATAAGGCCAAAGAGAAGAATTTTTAAGTAGGAGATTTAGTCCTGAAATGGCACAGAGTGAATGAGCCAAAGGGAAAACATTCGAAGTTTCAGAATCTATGGCTCAGAACTTTTCAAGTAGCCGAGAAAATTGGGGTAGGCACGTATCGGTTGAAAAGTCTAAGGGGGGAACTTGACGCCCTCCTAGTCAATGGATAAGCCCTAAAACACTATTTTTGTTAAAAACAAATTGTGTGTGTTTGCATGATATTTTGTTTTTAGGTAGGCTGATTGCAGAGTTCTTCATTTTTATTTTTCTTGTTATAGTACTTTTTGTGCTTTTGAATTTTGTGTTTATCAAGGCATTTGGTTGACCTTAGTTCATGCGGTATAATGAACTCTGTTTTTGACTCATTCTTACATACAACAAAAGAAACGTTGGGAGAATTACGTTTGTTTTGAAGTAGTTCTCTATCTAACATGTGCATATAAACAACCTTGGAAAAGTGATGAAGTGTTCGCCTGGTGGTTTGGTAAAACCTAAAGGGAAATATGGTAATATGGAAAGGACCACATGTACCTCAAGATAGAGCTATCAAGTGATTCACCCTAACCATCTCATTTTTCAAATAACATACATTGTCCTCTCCCACTCGCTCAGGGATTTCTGCCAAAATAATTTTTTTTATATCAAATGAGTGCAAAGTAGGAGAGGGTATGTAGATAACTCCACTGGGTCTATGGATGCTCGTTGGTAGCAAAGCAAGGTCTGTGACATCGAGGTGACTCCACTGGGGCCATGGATGCTCGCTAGTAGCGAAGCAACACCGCAACAAGTGAATGATGATAACTAAAAGGCCCGGTGCTAGTGAATGCTTTACTTGACTCTTGTCAAAAGAGGGCATGGGTCATGGTTACAGGAAACAAAGGTGGAATAAAGGTTAAAACCCCACAGGCAGGCCTAGACTCACCAATCAGGGATTTTCAAACGCAAGGATAGAAGAGGCTCTGATAAAAAACCAGTTAAGTTCTTAACCAACTTCTGCATCAGCTGAGCCCGACGAAGGAATAGAGATTCTGCTTTCTCTTAGTAACTCGCCATTTGTTGAGCACTCAACACACCCTAAAAAGACTTATCAAATTTTGTCACTTTTTGGGTACCACTTGGTTTTCTGTACTGTCTGACTCGATTTCATCTTGGGAAATGTTTTATCTTTGATTGTTTTCATGACTCTTATCACCTATTCAGGTCTGTTTGAACTTATGAAACCTCATGACCAAAAGACCTTAACACCTAAAGTAAGAATTGACATCCAAACGCTGCACCTAACACGCTAAGGTTTGGCATCAGAAAGAATTCAAGTAAGTAAAGAAACTACCAAAAACAACAGTCGCCGATTGCCGATCCTCATCGACATCGACAAAAGGCGATTTCGGTTTACGTAGGTTATTCACATAAAGTCTCAAGAGATAGCCTATCCCCTTCGGCATCGGTAAAATACGAGGAAGATAGACGTTAACAAAGGATGTAAAACAATCATCGATAGCCGATGCTCGATGCACTTTATCGAGATCAGGGAAAATACAGAAGGTCACAACAAACATTTCAACCACAATAGAGTTATCTCTGATCGTCGATCCCAGATGCATTATAGCCATCGATACTTTTTTGAGGGAGCCGATCTGAGAGCACTTTGGTAGGTTTATCACTGATCCTTGACACTTTTCGGTGTCGGTAAGTTAGGATTTGGTTTTAGAACGAAGAGTTTAAAGAAAGTCCCAACCCCGATTAACACGAGTGAATAAGTCACTGGTCTCGAATGCCGCGTGTCTTTACCAGGTAAGAGGGTCATATGGTCTAGTTCTATCCCGAGTCATTTTTGTTTTCCTAGGTCCTAGTCACACCTCCAAGTCAACTTTGCCACATCAACACTATATGGTAAGATTGATCAATGTCGAAGCTTTTGTAGGAGGATATCAACGAAAAAATGTTCACAACAGAATCCTGACCCCCGATTGTTATTGGATAAATCAGTAGGTGCAGACACTAGCTAATATCCTTAGATCCACCTAGATCTAGAACAAAACACACCAGAACATGACGCTTTCCTTAAGTTTTAGATATTGAATTTACTAACTAAAGAGGGATAGGTGACATACCGTTTAAAAGCCGCTTCCTCTCACCATCGCCATCCTAGCTCCGTTCCAACACTCATACAATGATGATCCTGCAAAAGAATGCAACCAACCAAAGTGATAGTAATAACATAAACTCAATATAAACCTATGTATGTGATCAAGGAATCATACAATAAA
>ML778743.1:368820-427446 GCA_009831015.1 Picea engelmannii
TTGTTTGTCGCCTCAAGAAATCTCTTTATGGTCTCAAGCAAGCTCCCCGAGCTTGGTATGCCAAAATGGATAGTTTTCTTATTGCCACTGGATTCTCTAGATGCCATTCTGATCCTAATGTCTATACCAAGAAAGTAGGAAGCTATCTCATCATCCTTGTCCTTTATGTTGATGACCTTATCCTTTCTGGTAGTGACTCAAAACTTTTAAACCATGTGAAAACCAGCCTTAAGAAGAAATTTGAAATGACAGACTTAGGCTTTTTGCACTATTTCCTTGGCCTCCAAGTTTTGCAAACTAATGAAGGAATTTTTCTTTCCCTGTCTAAGTATGCTTGTGACCTTCTTCGTCGCTTTCACATGGACGATTGTAAACCATCCCCTTCTCCCTTCCAGTTTGGAGTCAATATTTCTGCCACTTGTACTTCTCCTGAAGTTGATGCCACCCTGTATCGTCAGTTAGTTGGTAGCCTCTTATACTTGACTCATACCCATCCTGATCTTTCCTTTGCTGTTGGTCTTGTTGCCCGATATATGGAAACACCCCATGAAAGCCATTGTAAAGCAGCTAAAAGGATACAATGATCCGGAATGATACCATGTCAAGGGACAAAACTCGGTCATGGCTTCCAAGAGGTCTTCACTAGAAGGAAGAAACACACTCTGGAAGGACACCATGTCGAGGGTCACAACAGGAGTAAAGCGATCAGTCTCTAACAACCCTATCGAAGATATCACCATGTCAACTACTGGATCTAAGTCACCGGAAGTTGAAGCCATGGGCGACAACGTCACATAATTGACCCGTGGTGGGGGAAATACCGTCTGCATATAAGAACCATTTAGGGAGACAATCCAGTCGGGGTCAATGAATGAAAGTTGATCAACAATCACAAATCATCCATCGTGAGGTAAAGATATCACACGAAAAAGAGTAGACACAATAGCTTTCATGGCATAGACATAATCTCGCCCAAGGAGTAAAGAGAAATTGAAGGGGTCTTGGACTACCATGATGTCAATAAAGACAATTTTCCCTGCCAAAGTTATAGAAAATTGAGGAAGGGTCCCTAAAGGTTGACTAGTTCTTCTGTTAAAAGCTAACAGATCCTACATAACCATCACAATCTGGGGAAAACCCAAAGCTTCCCAAGCAAAAGAGGACAAAATACTAATGGACACACCTTCATCTATTAGTGTCTGAGGAACGTCTCGACCACAAACCTGTATTGTAAACTGGAAATGAATGTGAGAGGGAAGACGAGGTCCAATTAGCACACACCAATCAAAATGGATGGCTGCATTACTTAGAGGGGGTTCCACGGGAGAAGGAGGAATACCCATCGGCATGGTAGATTCTGTAT
Source organism: Picea engelmannii (assembly GCA_009831015.1). Taxonomy (NCBI): domain Eukaryota; kingdom Viridiplantae; phylum Streptophyta; class Pinopsida; order Pinales; family Pinaceae; genus Picea; species Picea engelmannii. The sequence continues at coordinate 370,184 of ML778743.1, forward strand.
CAACGAGAAAAACATGGTCAGTATCGGGTTTACTCTCTAGCAGGAGAGTAGAATCGACCGATGGAGAGATCAGATCGACCACTTGGGTTTCATTCTCCAAGGGGAGAGTGGGGTCGACAGGTGGAAACAGATCGACCACTTGGGTGACACTCTCTAACGGGAGAGTGGGATCGACTGAGGATGGGATCAAATCGACCACTTTAGTGTCACTCTCTGAGGGGAGAGCGAGATTGACCGAGGATGGTATCGGAGCAACCACTTTGTCAACTGGTTCAACTAAGGATGTGACCATATTGATGACATGATCAACCGGATTGACCATAGTGATCATTCCATCAACTATAGGGGGGTTAAGAGTAAGCTTGCGATAAGCAGCTGGAAGTTGAGGCTGTGAAACAGTCATGTATTCCAGTAATTTTGAGGCTTCGTCCATACGAGGGCAAAGGTGAGTGAGATGACTCCCTTTGCATAACATGCACAGGAGCTGACTCTACTTTTCTTCTTCCCAACGGTATCATGACTAGTTGACGGGAGGTCATCAACATGTTGTTCAGAGGCTGACGACATGGGTTGGTTAGGGTGTGTAGACCATACTTCTATAACCTTGGATAGACCAGGGCAATCCTTAAGAAGATGGCATGGACAATATGGTGTTTTGACCAACTCGAAAGTTATGCAAAGAGATGAAGATGCAATCTTTTCATTTCGATGAGAGCTATGCTACGAGAAGGAGAAAACATTTATCATTCCCGGGTGCACAATGTCCCAACAATTAAAAATAAAATAAAACTCATCAATATCAATATCTTTAAGAAATGAGCAAAATAGACTGTACACCAATACACGATTCATGGCCCCCCTCGGCCACTAGGGGGAATTTTTTTCAGAATTTAAGACCAAAAAATGCCAAGAATCATGCAATTTCGCTACTTCAAATGCAAGGATGGCCCCAATCTAATATAAAGCAAGAAGTTAAATCTTTTTGTTTCAAAAATTTCACTAAAAGCAATAATGAACTTTCTTAAAACAAAGAAACCCAAACTAAAAGTTTTCTTTTAAAGCAAACTATTCAGAATAAATCTGATCTTTCCCTAAACAATTCTAAAGAAAACACACGCTTTGTAATTGAAAGACACTCAAAGCAAGAGACTAATCCTTCAAAGCCAAACAAAGCAAAGATGGCTAAAAGCAACTCAAAGAATGTCAAGCAGACTGTAAATAGATCAATATAGGCTCCAAAAGTTCAATCCAGCTGATCAAAGAAAAACTGGGCATCAAAAGATAACAAGACCGAATCCAATTTTTTTTTACCAATGAGTTCACAGCCTAGTAGTGGGGTGTAGTGAGAAAATTAGGTATTTTCGCAGTCTAGACACAGGTAGGGTGCGAACAGGTCGCACTGGTTTAAATAGTGGGGTGCAAAAATCAAGGGTTTTCGCAGGCTCTAGACAGGTACAGTGAGAGACTGTTTGTAATCAAAGAGATTTTGGAAAAAGGAAAAAAATCTAAGTGAACTTTCAGATCCAGAGAGTCTGGATGGATCTCCCACAGACTCAGAGACCAGAAATCAAGCAATAAAAGCAAGGGAAACTAGACTAACTAGGAAAAAATCTGTTCCCCAGTGGAGCTGCCAAGTTTGTTATTGGATAAATCCGTAGGTACAAACACTAACTGATCTCCCTAGATCCACCTAGATCTAGAGCAAAACACACCAAAACATGACGCTTTCCTTAAGTTTTAGATATTGAATTTACTAACTAAAGAGGGATAGGTGACATACCGTTTAAACGCCACTTCCTCTCGCCATCACCATCCTAGCTCCGTTTCAACACTCATACAATGATGATCCTRCAAAAGAATGCAACCAACCAAAGTGATAGTAATAGCATAAACTCAATATAAACCTATGTATGTGATCAAGGAATCATACAATAAAACACAACAAGCTTTATAGGAAAGAATAATATTATTGTATCATATTAAATGTGAAAGAGAGATTACAACCATGGCCTTGATGTCGTAAAGTCCCTTCCAACTGTCCTTCATTCTCCACACACTTCCACTCCAAGAATTCTGAGAGCATAGGTCTGATAATATTCACAATCTATCTTGACAAACTAGTTCATCTAGCCAAGCTAACAATCTCCAAAGCTCAATCCAATCCAGGCTCCAAAATCAAAAGCTAACTTCCTCCATGAGAGCTCCTCTCCTTTTATAAGTTGAAGAGGATAATCTAAGGAGGTTAAGATGATCCCACTAAATCATGAAAGCGAGTAAGATCCAATCCATTCGGATGCCACCTCACCATGGAAGTTTCTCCTTCTAGAAGCATCGAGAAGATGCTCATTTTTCCCACGTATGAGCATTTTTTCACCTTGCCTATATAACAACCTACGAACACTTCACGACCTAGATTTGGTGCAGCCTACAAAAATCAGGTATTTTCGCACCCTGCCTATATAGTAACCTGCGAACATCCTCTTTAATAGGGTGTTTACAAAGGAGAATGCAACTTCTTTTCTCAGGAAAAGTTCTTCTCCCTTCTTTCTTTAGGAACTCAGGCCACTGACCCCTCTAAAGGAAACATATAGGTTTACATCATTAACGGTCATAGGGATGACGAAAATAATGTGTAACACTGATCCACCAATTGAAAGAGTGGAACAATGGGACATTTGCGACATCAGATACATTCAGATTTTGGACATTTTAAGGGACTAGTTAATGCCCGATCCCACATTAGTTTCTATCTCGTGCGCCAATTAGACAATAAAATTTTGAAATCACCGATAGACCACATTTCCACCTACACCTCTTCCGTCAACCCATGATGAATTTAAGTTTAAAATCCTCTGAAGATCCGACGGAATATTTGTTGAAATTTCACTCATAACCCAAATTGAATGACTAATGCGACATGGTAAGATCATCCCTGTTTAAATCTCTAGAACCATCGTGAAAAAATTCATTTTGCACGTAAGTGAATTCTAGAGCATCCAAAGGAGTAGAGCGAGCAACTCGAGAACTGGACTGACCCTTATGATTACCAAAACCAGGTTTAACAAAACTTCAGAGGTATGTCTCCGAGTCTGTCAATTCGTTGGTTATAATTTATATATGTTCATTATGTTTCTTATACAATATCTAAACTCTGCCTTAGTTGCAGGAAGAATTCTACCGAAATAGCCAACCACCAGATGCTTTCCGAGAGCACCAAAGTTGAAAGAACCAAATATAGGAAAGGTTCTTCTCTGGGGACCGCGAGGCAATTGGAGTACGCCCCTAGGGCAGAGCCTATTGTCAAAACAATAATAAAGAATGATTTCATCCAGCTTCCGTCCTTTGGAAATAGAGAGGCAAGCACCAGATCCAATGTAGCACTCCCATAGTGGGGGGATCTCTTCAACATAATTAGCTGAGAAGAATTCTTGAAGTATATCCTACATAGCGACCCGAACGTAAGGGTGCTCGATGACTAGCTGTTCCCCAACATTCGACAGTCGTATTTACACATGGTGGCAAGAAGAACCCCTATTTTCCCCTACATAGAGGTCTTGAAGTGGCTCATCGACCACACAGACGGGCATAAATTCTTGATAAATGATGAGAATGGTGGGTGCGTCGGTGTTTTCCTCCCGACAGAAGTCCAGAAGTACTATAAGCTCAGGGACCCAGAGGAGCGGCTCAACACGAACTTCGTGGTAAAGTTTTATGAGTTCCATGAAACCAACCAGTTGATGACATCATGGTGGAAAGAGGACAAGAAATTCACTAACCGGAGCAATGGCTGGTATGGAACGATTAACCTGAGGGAGCCATACATCTATTTAATGGCTCTCATCTACCGGTTATATGGAGAAAAGGACTGCTCCAAGTTTTTAGAATCATGGACGCCTTTGGCATACACAGTTGCAATCGTTAGGAGCAACTTCAACTGGGGAGCAATAATATCAAAACAATTAAGCATCTGTGTATAGTAGGCTCAGACAATGAAGGAAGGAGAGGCACCAAATTTCTACATGGCCTCGTATCTTCTCGATGTCATGTGCGCAAGGAATGTCTTCACCGACATGAATCTAAGCTGGCATGTTGCAGAGCTACTGGTCCATGTCTACTTCAACGTACTATTAGAGAACATGTACAATAAATCTTATGCACTCATTTGCGATAAATTCATCACCCGCATTTATTTTATTCTTTTTAAGAAGGAATGCCCAAGGCTGTCGGTGGAATCCAAGAAAATGATCGCCAAGGTAGGCCATTGGTACTTGGACGAGCGCTCAACCTACATCAAGGTGTTCAGGGCCACCAGAGCGCCACATCTCCTACCAGCTCAAGTCCAAGACCGACTCATCGTGGGAGAAATATGTTATCAGACCATCCTGTAGGGCTATAATTCCACATTGGTCAAAGACAAGAAATATACTTTCATACCCTACGGTTTCCATGTGGGGTTCTATCTGGTAAAGGGTACTACTCAAGAGAAACAATAAGGGATGAGCCAACTTGAATTTAGGTTCCCTACATGCCGATTCCGCAAGAGTGATCCTAAAGGCTTGGTCGTCCAACATGCGTTGCAAGTATCATCCTACTGGTTGTATGCTCACGATAAGTTTGAGGACAAAGTCTTCACAGAGAACACCCAGGATTGGGATGAGGTGGTGCAGAGGATGGACAACCCAAACATGACCTGGTTCAAGGCCATGAGCATGGATGAACAGGTGGAAACAATAGAGTAGTCGGCTCAAGAGGCCCTTAGACCCAGGGAAGAAATCAGAGCAGTAGAGACAATAGAGGTGCAGAGAAGGGGATTGTTCTTGACACCAGAGGCACAAAAAAGGGGATTGCTCATGATGGAAGAGGCACATAGAATCATTGATCAGTTGCAGAATGAATGAGATCTCGTAGAGATGATGAGGGTTCCTTCCGAAAACCCAATCGAAAGCCAGGGAGGACCAAGTGACCCAAAGCCGATACAAATTGAAGAAACCACTGGGTCAGATAACCTTGAAGCTTCAACACCATAGGGAAAATCACCAAGGGAAGTTTTGGCTCAACCCGAGATAGCAAGGACATTAGGGATAACAAGTACAACGAATCCCCTGTTCAATATAATAACCATCTATGATGATGAGGAGTGTTCAGAGGTGTCCCTCGTAACTCCGGTGAAAATCACAGAGGAAATAGAACCTGAGAAGGCATCCACTCTGGGTCCCGATGCTTCAATTCAGAGCCACCTGTAGAACAAGCATGAGGTGGAAAGTGCCTTGGACACTGAGCCACTCGACATACCGAGAATCCCAATGGAAAACTTGATAGATAATAAAAAATCACTCAAACAAGAAGGAGAAATCATGAAATAGGATATTTACCTTTCAATAGTCGATTACCAAGTAAGTATCGAACCTACATCTTATTCCTCAGTTTTGACCAATACTTTACCACCTGATGAGAAACAACCAGAGGCCAAACCATTGGGACATATAGAATAGGTTCAGGAACCGAGTCTTGAACATATATACACCGTCGAGGGCCTGAGAAACACTCTTACTTGGAGAGAGAAACAAATCCCCAAACCTATGGATGAGGTCGCCGATAAACAAGCCATCGCCTACAACCAAAAGAGGAAAGCCACCATGAAGAGAACCACAAAGAAAATGAGGCTTACATTAGACAGTTCCAATCTCATCACTAGAGAGGAGAAATTGATCAGCACAGAGCATGCCAAGACGCCCGAACTTATCGATGTAGGGATGACAATCACAGATGACACTCTGGATAAAGTAAGGAAAAATGAAGAGGAGCTGGCCACTACGCTAAAGGAGTTGGAGCATTTGTGACATTTGGAGAAATACTACCAGGACTCCACACATGCCACGATATTCTTGAGAAACAAATTCCAGGATGCCTACAACAAATTCACGAGGGAGCGAAACCTTTTCACTGCAGGGATAGCTGACTTCCAAGAGGACACCCTTATGGCACTAGCAACGTGAAAATAAATTCAAATATGGTATGAGAAGGCCCACCAAGCAGTGTAAAGAATTGATTACATCAGGGCGGTTCAAAAGGGCCGAGAAGCCGAAGAGCACGGTATTTGGGTGCTAAGGGATAACAACATCGACCGTATAAGGAAGTCGAACGAATACTCGGTGAAGATGGCCCAATAACCTTAGCAGGAGATCCAAGAGAAATGGGCCGATTGCGAAAGGCGTTGGACCAAGATCAATTGGGCGATGAGAGACATCAATCTCCCAGAATTTGTCGCACCCAAGGACTTTGTCGACTTGCATGACATAGTCAAACTACATGCAGAACAAGAATCATCGTGGACTGCAGAGATAAAAAGGGTGGAGAACATGGTGCCGGTTCAAGTACAACAGTTCATGGAGCATGCGATCAAGGATCAGACAATGTTACAACAATTAAGTGTTAAAGTAGTCAAGTATGAGGCACATGAAGTGAAAATAAAGGAGATCCTTTTGGCCCCGATGGACCAACATAGATTCCCATATGCCAACACATGCGGGGAACTCTTCGTCAAATGGTCAGAGTATGAGAATAGTCATCCACTCAAGTGAAACCATTTGATGACTCTTAGAATACCGAGATATGAAAGCGCCATGTGACGATGTTTTGTTTTACTTAGCTTGCACTTTGATAGTTATTTTTAGTTAATAATTTGTTATAAATAAGAGGATCGACCTGTTAGAAGGGGTCGGTGGTTTTTGAAAAGACCCTCATTTTTAGAATTGTAAAGAAGTATTTCAGAACTACTTTAATTGAGAAGTCCTGTTTAGGACCGGAGACAAGTTTCTGTTTGTTCATCAAAGGCGTGTGTGATTGGATCATAAGGAGGAATTACTTATGATTTTATCTCATGAATGGATGTTGTTATGAGTAAGAGTTTCTAAATCTATTGATAAGTTAGTTGATTCAATATTTTTATAGTTCTTATCTCTAATGATGGAAAGAAAATCATTGTGTTAATATGTGATTAGTGATTAGAGCTAAGGAAACTAATTTTTTGCCATCATTTTATTGCATGCATGTTTTCTTTTGATAATTGTATCTTAGTCAATAATTGAAATACCAACAAATTGATGTATTAGTGCTAGGCTTGTCGAAGGTGTGAAAATAATTGTCTGCATGCTCGAGCACGAGGGTTATCCTGAGCTCAGCCTTGTTCAGTAGTTAAGTTTTCCCCATTTTATTTTTACCCAGTTGGTCTACACAAACACCTATCTTTTATCAGACCCACCTATACGAGAAAGTACAAAAAATAGAATGTTAAAACTGAAGGAGGAGTTTTCACAAGAAGATATCCTATAAATCACTACATAAAGCCCATCGATTATTTGACCAGATCGTAATATCTGGAGAACCATTCCACTATCAAACACTGTAGAGTCTAATAGGGCCTCGGTGGCGGGTTTGGTTCCTATTGTTGAGTTAAAGGTATTTAGGACCCCTCAATAAGAGGTCGGATCATTCATGGGTCTTGCAGGGTATTACTGAAGATTCATAAAAGGGTTCTTAAAGGTTGAAATCCCAATCACTTCTTTGCAAAAGAGGGGAGTGAAATTTGAATGTAATTCCAAGTATGAAGAGGGATTTCAACAACTGAAAGACATATTGACCAGTGTGCTAATATTGAAAATTAAAAGAGCATGAGAGGAATTATGCTACACATGACTTGGAATTAGCATCCATTGTTCATGCATTGAACATGTGGAGACATTACCTCATGGGGAGGAAATTCGAGCTAAGGACAGACCACTATGGTCTAGAACATTTGTTTGGTTAGCCAACATTAAATGTCAGACAAACTAGATGGCTATGATTTTTGAGTGAATATGACTTTGAAATTAAGCATATAAAATGCAACGAAAATTAAGTGGTTGATGCACTCATCATAAGAGCTCATGAAATGCATATTTCAGCCATCAACATGTTCAACATAGATTTAAAATACATAATTTTAGAGGTTGCACATTCGGATTCAACAATATTTAAAAATAAAAGAAACGTTATAACAAGGTAATTTTCAACATAGATTTAAAGACTTTGAGCTAAAAGAGGAGGGAATCCTCATGTACAAAGGCGAAGTATATGTGTCGAATTCCAATGAGCTAAAAAATAAAGTGATGAGGGAAAGGCACAATGTGCCATATGCTGAAATTTTCCAGTATATCAGAAAACAATTGCAGATGTAAGAAGACAATAGTTTTGGCCAAGAATGAAGAAATAAGTGGCTAATTATATAGCTATGTGTCTAGAGTGCCCGAAAGCGACAACTGCACATAAACATCCAATTGGGTTATTGCAGCCATTACCCATTCTAGAATGGAAGTGTGAAGTAGTTACAGTTGATTTTACTACAAAGCTACCCAGAACAACCAAGCAACATGATTCCATCATGGTGGTGGTGGATAAATTGACTAAGGTAACACATTTTATTCTAGTAAAGACTACACACGAGGCAACAAATATTGCAGAAATCTACATGAAGGAAGTTTTTAGACTACATGAAGTGCCTAAGGCAATTGCTTCAGACAAAGATCCAAAATTCACTTCTAATTTTTGGAAGGGTTTTTTCAAAGGTTTTGAGACAAATCTAAATCTTAGTACAACGTATCACCTAGAGTTAGATGGGAAAGCAGAGAGGAGTAACAAAACAATTGATGACATGCTCACAATGTATGTGATGGACTAACCATCAAAGTGGGAGGATTATATCCACTTAGTGGAATTTTCTCACAATAATGGGTATTAGGCCTCATTGAAAATGAGTCCATTTGAAGCATTGTATGGCAGGACGTGTAACACAACAGTGAGTTGGTATAATACAACAAACAAAGCTATTATTGGGCCATAATTGTTGAAGAAAATGAAAGAGAAAATGACTAGGATCATGCATAATTTAAAGGATTCCCAGGACAGGTAGAAAAGTTATGCAGACAAGAAAAAAGTTTTTAAATATTTTAAAGTGGGTGAACATATTTTTATAAAAGTGAAAGAAAAGAGAATTTTGCTAAGATTAGGAAGTTGCCCAAAGTTGGCAACAAGATATTGTGGACCTTTTGAGATCTTAGAAAATATAGAGTTAGTTACATACATGCTATCATTTCTTGCATCCATGAGAAAAAAATTTACTGACTTAACGATAACTGTGACCTCAAAATGAGAACTCTGGCCCAAAAAACCCATATGTTTGCATAAAAAACATGAAAATCAACTCCCAAATAAAAAAGCGGTGCTGCGGGTAGCACCACTTTTTCAAACGGGGTCAAAATTACAACATTTTTCAAACATGGCCTTCAAAAACTCATACAATAGCTCATAAAAACCTTAAAATCAACACCTAAATGATGTTTTTAATAGTTGGTACCATTAAAACCAAAACATCAAAATCAACCATCAAATTGAAAAGTACTGCTACTGGTAGCATCCATTCTAAAATCAGGGTATTAAAATGACACATTTTTATAAAGTGGTAAAATAAATCATCATTACTTTAAACAAAATTATAAAATCAACCTTTAAATGCTTACTTTTTAAATCTTAGTTTATCACTTCAAGTACAGGATAAAACATAATGCCATGAAAATATCACACTATACTTTAAAAAATCAACATCATTTTTTAATATTTTTTTACTTTTAATAAAAAAAAGTAAATACAAGTTACATTGAATGAAACATAAATTATTTCTTAAAAATATTGTTATATTGTCCATATTCAAAACACATGAGCTAAGAAATTTTAATATATTATCCATAATCAAAACATATAATTCATAAAACATAAAAATGATTCATAACTTCATGTAAGATCATATGCAAGTTCAATGCTCATTTCTAGTTACCATACAAACATCATATGGATAAAAAATACACAAAATGTTTTATACACTTATTCAGATTGACTCATGGATTCCGAAACACCATCAGAGCCTACATTGTCTTCAAATGAATGATTGGATGAAGATGTAGATGATCCATACTCTTCTCTATTGTCGATGAATGCTCCATCTGAGTCTACATGCATGCCCAACATTTCAGATGTCAAAATCCTTTTAGATATACAACTAGGTTCAATAGACTCCCATCTTTCATTTATTTCTTGTGGCGACAACCTCTTGATAATCTTCGTTGTCTTGTAGCGAATAATTTCTCTATTTGTCAAATTGAATTCATAAACAATGATGTCAACATCCTTTAATTTTAAGAGGTCAGTGCGACGATGAGTTGTATTTTGACCTTTTCTTTTTATCTTTCTATTGACATGTTTCTCAACCACCATCTTTGGCTTGTACACACCATTGAATGGGTGCGTACATGTTGCATACCAATGCACTTCAATTGCAATAACATCTTGATTTTATTTTTCAATATTTATAACCTTTGCAATCCAGAATGTATAACCATGTGGATCTTCAGTCGCTAAGACTGCAATCATGCTACCCTATTTAATATATTGTATTGAACCCCTGCAAAGGTCTTCCATGGATTCATGTTGTGCATGTGACCTTGAGATTCTTGTTGTTCAACAATGTTTCTTTCTTTAGATTCATTTGGCATGTTTTGTGGCCAATGAAATGGAGTCTTAAAAAATGTATCTTCATTTGTTGAGTTTGAAATTATGTCACTTTGACCATTGAAAAAGGATTCCCACCAAACAAAATTGGAACATCAAAGTACTCATATTTATATTTAATGGACTTTCTTATTTCTTCTAGACATTCAAAATAATCTACATCTCTATTACACCTCTATGCATTATGGATTTCAGCAACTGATTGTAATAACAATAACTTTGACACAAATATTGGATGATCTGGAATGAACGTCAAAACTGCTAAACTTGACGAAGGCCCCCATTCTACAGTAGTTGAATACTGCTTTTCCCATATACGTGTTTTCCCGTCAAATTTTTTGAAATAAAATTGATGTTGGAAGATAATGCCATTAAGCTTCTCAATGCATTTTTCTTCACGATGCAATCCCTGAATAAATCTTTGTATGTCAAAAATTTATTCTAATATATGAAAAACAAGCTCTAGAATGTATGCTTTCTTAATACATTTAATCAATGATGGTAGACTTCCAACATTTTCCCTCTTCAGTGTTACTGAAAAATGACTTAACATTTGATCAATATGATCACGAGTGTGTCCAACAAGAAGGAAACCAACTTTCACCTTTTGAAAGATTCCTAGTTCAACAAGCATGCTTAGATATCCAAACACAATTTGATTTTTATTTTCACAATTAGTGTTGTCGAACTGTAGATAGAGAACTTGAGGAAGATTTCCAGACGAGTGAGTGAGCACATGATGAATTATGGTGATGGTTAGATTTACATCATTATGACTATTTGGAGATGTGAACTAAACCCTTGAACACATTTTTCCATTGAAAACCATACAACCAACCAAGTGAAACTGAATGGAATTCTCTTCTTGTAAAGTTTTTGGTGTACAAACAAAATGTGGTAGAAGTGTTTTCTTTTGGTTCATGCCATCAATTATCATACCTAAATTTTTGTTTGGAGCATCATATGATCCAAATTTTATGAGAAGAACGAAATGAATATAAATTATTATTATTCTTAACACATAAACACAAGGATAATAGAGATACAATAATAGAGATGCAATAAAACTGGTTTCTGTTCAATAAGAAATGTGTTGAAACTATAAAATGCACCAGAAAACAAGCTTGCTAAAATGGTGGTGGATTATCTTTGAGAAGAGATGTGACAGTTGCACTCATTCACAAGAAAATAGTTATAATGAGGCTCTCCAAGCCTTTTTTACAATAAACATGAATGCCAAAACCCTAGACATCCAAAAACCAAACCCTGGGAGATGAAGCGCCAAAAGTCATGTGGGCCCTGTTGGGGTAAGTTAGTACATCAACTTCTCGGGGTTGTAACTTTTGCATATGATATCCATTTTAGGTGCACAATAGCCTGTTGGAAAGGTCTATCCGAGGAATACACATGTTTTCATCAGACTCAAACTTTATAAAAAGTTTGACTGTGGCGAGCCCTAAAAACACTCTTTAGGGCCTCAAAACATCCCTGGAAGTCAGGGACCCAAAAATTAGGAAAAAACTGCCAAAATGAGCCAATTGGAATAGGTGGGAGCCCACCGAAATCAATATGGATCAATCCTCTCCCATTAAGAAGCAATGGTCTCCATTGCGTCGAGTGCCCCCATCAGATGAGGAAATTTTTGTTGAATTTGGCCCTAGGTGAGCCACTTGCCTTGGTGCAGGAGCTGCCCTGCTTTGACAACTCAATAAAATTGGATCCTTTGCTGGAAAGTGCCCTTGACCTATGTGTCCACAATATGATCACTGGATGTCTGTTTCTTGCAGTCAGAGTTGAACTCTATTGGGGTCAACTGTTTTGCTATCTCCGAGGTGTCCAATAATGGTGGGAAATATGGCCGAAGGAGATCCACATTGAACACTGGGTGCAAGCCATGGAAAGGGGGAATGTTGAGCTCAAAAGCATTGTCACCCACAACCTTGGTGATGATCTAAGGTCCGTAACAGAGTGGGAGAAGCTTCCTATGGGGCCCTGTAAGGCGTTATTTCTGCAAGTGTAACCACACTTTGTCTCCCACCTGAAACTTATTTGGCACTCGATGTTGATAATGGCCATGATTGTACTTGGAATTGGACTTCTGTAAAGTATCCTAAACTTGTTGGTGGATGTGCTGGATCTGCTCAATGAACCAAGAGGATTTTTTAGATTTAGTTGGAGCAAGTGATAAATCGACTAGGGTGGCCGCAAGAGGTAGTGCAACATCCATGGGACCCAATGGTCTGAATCCCAATTTGACTTGAAAGGGGATGTGGCCGGTTGAGCTATGTAGGGATATATTGTAGCTATGTTGAACATAGGGAAGACTCTCATCCCATGTGTTGGAGTGCTTATAATTTTACATGCACAGGATATGAACGATCATCTGATTGTCAACCTCGATTTTTCCATCTGTCTAGGGGTGGAAGGTAGTGGATTTAGTGAGATTGGTGTCCAACAGTGACCAGAGGATCAACCAGAATGTACTAAGGAACTGAATGTCCTGATCTGAGATAAAGGTTTGTAGGATTCCAAAATGTAACCAGACTCGTTCAAAGAAGAGCTTGGCAATGGCCTTTGCTATGATGCTCTTCTTGTAGGTGGCCACGATCGCCATCTTGGAAAAGGTATTAATAGCCACAAAGACACAATGATTTCCCCTATTGGTGGATGGAAGGCCCGACATGTAATCCATTGAGATGGATTCCCATGGCCAGTTAGGAGTAGGGAGGGGGGTGTATAGGCTCTATTTCTTAGTGGTCAATTTGGAAATAACGCAGGCAGTGCATGACCTGATATACTTGTTGACATCTTGTCAACATTTCGGCTAGTAGCAATGTTTCTACAACAATGCCACTCTATTTTCGAGGATGGAGTGTCTTTCCACCTGTTTGTAGTGGGATTCCAAAATAAGCTTTTCCTACTCTCTTGATGGAACGTAGAGATGGCCCAGTCGACACAATAGATCGTCCTGAAGATGGAAATTAGCGAGAACTGAGTTTGCACCCAACATTTTGTATGTGTTGGCGAAGTCAGGGTCTGTCTCATAGACGTTGGGACATACAAAGGTCTCGTGGCCACAAGAGTCTAGCACCGTGGTGAGTGCCGCAACTAAAGGTCGGCTGAGGCAATAAACAACTTGGTTGGTACTACCTATTTTATACTTGATGTTGATGTGGAACTGCTATAAGTATGTGTACCACTTCTGATGGCGATCATTCTGCAATTTTCCTTGTGTTTGCATGAACTATAGTGGCTTATGATCTGTGTGGATCACTGTCTTATTCCTGTGAATGCAATGTCTCCACTAGTGGTAGAATTTCAAAATGGAGTACATTTCTTTGTCGTAAGTAGGGTACTTACGAACAACATATGATAGAGTCTCACTATGATAGGACATGTGGTGGCCATGCTGACTGAGAACTACACCCAAAACATAGTCTGAAGCATCTGTCTCGATCTCAAAGGGCTGCTGTAAGTTTGATAATGAAAGTACCGGGGATGAACACAAGTGCTGCTTTAAATCATCGAATGCTTGCTATTGGGACAGTCCCCACACAAATTTTTCCTTACCACCACCCCTAGTTACTTGGTTGAGGGTCCATGCAATATGGGAGAATCTCAACACGACCTTGTGATAGAAATTGGCAAGGCCTAAGAAGATTTGAAGCTTAGTGAGTGTGGTTGGGGCTAGCTAGTCACGAATGACCTGGATTTTGGTTGGATCCACATGCACACCATCCTGATCCAAGATGTAGCCTAGGTACTAGACCTTGTCCATGATGAAGGAGCATTTTTCCAAGTTGGCATATATCTTGTGGTGCCGCAGGGTGTGGAAAACCTGTTGAATATGATGCAAGTGTTCCAACCAAGTCTTGCTGTAGATTAAGATGTCATCCATATACACCACTAAAAAAGTATTGGTGAAAGGTCACAAGATATTTTCCATCATCCTCATGAAAGTTGTTGGAGTATTTGTCAAACCAAAGGGTATGGCCAACCATTCAAAAAGACCTTATTTTGAGTTGAAGGAGGTCTTCCATACATCTATCTATTCTATGGCCAATACTTAGTGGTAGCCAGAATTCAGATAAATCTTAATGAAGTATTTTCCCCCCTTGAGCTAATCAAGGAGATCCTTGATTCTGAGAATCGGGTACCGGTTCCTGGCTATGATTTTATTTAGGGCTTGGTAATCAATGCAGAGTCGCCAAGTCCTGTATTTCTTTTGCACCAGCACGATTGGGCTCCCACAAGGTGATGAGATGGGATGGATGTGCTCCTTGTTGAGCAGTTCTTGGATCTATCGTTTTATCTCCTYAGTCTCTAACAAAGAGCGACGGTAGACTGGCCCATTTGGTAGTGATGCACTAGGGGTTAGATCGATGGGATGCTTGACCTAATAGTGAAACAGTACCATGGTAGRTGAGGAGAAKATATCTTTGTATTCTTCCACGTCCTTATCCACTTGCTTCTGCTGTGTGGAGAGGTTGGTCACAAAGGCCCTGGATGTGGCTGTAATCGTTCACTCACTTTGAGAGAGAATCACGAAGAAGACAAACTTCCCGGTCTGAGAGATGACCTTCTTGCATTACTTAGTTAAGATCAAGGAAATAACACCAGGTGGGATTGCCTCGAGTATCATGTATAATTTTCTGTTCGAAGTAATAATAACACTGCGAGGCCTAGAATCATATACATCATGACATTTATATAAATAAGGTTGTCCCAAAAGAACATTGAAAAATTCGAGGGGAGAAACATCACATAATACCTTGTCTTTGAAGATCTAGCTGTCGTACACTAGGCGTTACTGTTGGCTGACACATAGATCACTTCCTTGGCGGAGCCGTCCAATGGTGTAGGGATGCAAGTGCGGTGTTGTCGAAAGGGATAGCTGCTTGAAAAAATCTTATGATATGAGGTTCTTTTTGCTACCACTATCAACGATAAAGTGTAGTAGGGTGCCTTTTACCCACATCTGTGAATGAAAGAGGCACTCGCCTACTTTTGGCTCATCTCATTCACCAGGCTGGACCTTGGTGGTAGCAATGGTGGCACTGGGTTTCGTGTTAATGATCTGTCTCCCCCTTTCAAGTTCTGACTTAGAGTCAGAACCCTCATCTGATTCATAGGCTTTCACCTCAGCTACCAACGATTGCTTGAAGCAATAATTGACAGTGTTATGCCAGGGGATCTTATCAAAGTTACACCACTTCTTGATATATTTCTTTGTCTTTCTAGTGTCCTTATTTTCTTGTGGCCTAGATTGGTTGTCCTGAGGATGTCCGTCTTTGCTATGTTCTTTGTTCTGCTGGTTGGGGATTCCCTTTACTTTCTTCTGATGTGAGGGGTTCCGAGGTGCAAATTGCCGCATCTTTGTTTAAGATTTTGCTCGATTTTGATGACATATTGAAAGGCCAGGCACAAAGAGGAGATGTTAAAAAAATCCATTTCGGCCTGAATGTATCTATGTAAAACACCGCGATAATTGAGCACTGTATTTCTCTCAAAATATTTGATACCCATCCTGGTGCACAAGGTATGGAATATATTTTTGAACTCTGGCACTGCTTTGTCTCTTTCCTGCCGCAACGTGTTCCATTTTGTATACAGGTGGTCATAACTTCTGACATGGTAGTATTGTTTATTGATAGCGTCCCTGAAGGACTCCCAGATGAATACGACTATAAATAATTAGGGTTCCTCAGTTTCCTTTTTCTCACAGAAAGTCTCCCACCAATATTTGACACGGGGAACGACTTTGAGGAGCATAAACGTAATCTTTTCTCTGTTTGAAAAGTTATGGACAAAAAAATAACCTTCTAGCAGATTCAACCATTTGTCTATAGCATCTGTGTCTATCTGAGCTTCAAATATGGGTATATCCAAGTTTATTTGTACCTTGAAGGGGGCGACGTCTCCATTCGAGGAAGATGCATCTCCTGTTGGTAGTCACCAAAGGATTTGCGCAAAACTATCCATCATTTCGTTCCTCTATTGCGTGAGGGCTTCCTCGAGCAAAATTTTGAAAGGATATCCTATCCCGTCATATTTATTTTCTCCCACCATGAGAGGTCTCTTGGGCGTGCGAGATATTTTTTCCTCAAGAGAAACAAGCTCGAGACCCAATTCTTTGTACCCTGGCCTCGTCGGGGACATGCATTAAGAGTGCCAAGGAGTAGACCGCTCTGATACCACTGATCTAGATTTTATGAGTAGAAAGGAATGAATACATATTATTACTATTCTTAACACATAAACACAAGGATAACAGAGATACAATAACAAAGATACAATACATCTGGTTTCTATTCAATAAGAAAATGTGATAAAACTGTAAAATGTACCGGAAAACAAGCTTGCTAGAATGGTGGTAACTTATCTCTGAGAAGAGATGTGATGAATGCGCTCATTCGCAAGAATATGGTTACAATGAGGCTCTCCAAACCTTTTTTACAATAAACAGTTATTCCAATACCCTAGACATTGATTACAATGAGGCTCTCCAAACCTTTTTTACAATAAACAGTTATTCCAATACCCTAGACATTGAAAAACCTAACCCTAGGAGATGAAGCGCCAAAAGTCATGTGGGACGCGTTGGGGTAAGTTAGTACATCAACTTCTCGGGGTCATAACTTTTGCATACGATCTTCGTTTTAGGCGCACGGTATCCTGTTGGAAAGGTCTATCTGTGGAATACACATGTTACATTTAGACTCTAACTATGAACTAAATTTAATTGTGGCGAGCACTAAAAACACTGTTTAGGGCCTCAAAACGACCCCGAAAGTCAGGGACCTGGAAACTAGAAAAGTACTACCAAACTGAAAAATGCAAAAATGAACCAGTTGGAATAGGTGGGAGGCCACCGAAATCCATCTGGATCAATCCTCCCCCTTTAGGAAGCAATGGTCTCCATTGCGTTGAGTGCCCCCATCAGATGAGGAAATTTCTGCTGAATTTGGCCCCCGGGTGAGCCACTTGCCTTGGTGCAGGGGATGCCCTGCTTTGACAACTCAATAAAGATGGATCTTTTGCTAGTGAGTCCCTTTTACTTGTGTGTCCAAAATATTATCACTGGATTCCTATTTCATGTATTCAGGGTTGAGATCTGTTGGTGTCAACTATTCTACTATCTCTGAGGTGTCCAATAATGGTGGGAAATATGGCCGAAGGAGATCCACGTTGAACACTGAGTGCAGGCCAAGGAAAGGGGGAATTTTGAGCTCAAAATCATTATCACCCATAACATTAGTGATGGTGTAAGGTCCGTAACAGAGTGGTTGAAACTTCCGATGGGGACCTGTAAGGCGTTCTTTCTGCAAGTGTAACCACACTTTGTCTCCCACTTGAAACTTATGTGGCACCCGATGTTGATCATGGCAGTGCTTGTACTTGGAATTGGACATCTGTAAAATATGTTGAACCCATTGGTGGATGTGCTGGATCTGATCAATGAACCAGGAGGATTTTTCAACTTCAGTTGGAGCAGGTGATGAATCAGCCGGGGTGGCCGCAAGAGGTAGTGCAACATCCATAGGACACAATGGTTCGAATCGCAACCCGACCTAAAAGGGGATGCGGTCAATTTAGCTATGTAGGGATTTTTTGTAGCTATGATGAACATAAAGAAGACTCTCATCCCATGTGTGAGGGTGCTTTAAATTGTACATGTGCAGGATATGCACGATCATCCGATTGACGACCTTGATTTGGTCATCTGTTTGGTGTGGAAGGCAATGGATTTGGTGAGCTTGGTTTCCAGTAGTGACTAGAGGCTCAACCGAAATGTGTTGAGGAACCGAATGTCCTGATATGAGACAATGGTTTGTGGGATTCCAAAATATACTAAGACTCGTTCAAATATGAGCTTGGTAGTGGCCTTTGCTGTGATGCTCTTCTTGGAGGTGACAATGATCACCATCTTGGAAAAGTGATCAAAAGCCACAAAGACATAGTCATTTCGCCTCTTGGTGGATGAAAGGCCCAACATGTAGTCCATTGAGATGGATTCCCATGACCCGTTAGGAGTAGGAAGAGGGGTGTACATGCCTTATTTCTTAGAGGTCAGTTTGATAATAACACAAGTAATGCAGGACCTGATATACTTGCTTACATCCTGTCGAAGTTTCGACCAGTAGAAATGTTTCTACAACACTACCACTGCCTTTTCAACGCTGAAGTGTCCTGCCGCCCGAATGTAGTGGGATTTATAAATCAACTTAGTTCGCTTACTTGATGGAACACAGAGATGGCTGAGTCAACACAATAGTCCGTCCTGAAGATGAAAATTAGTGACAACTGAGTTTGCACCCAACATTTGGTATGTGATGGTGAAGTCAGGGTCTATCTCATAGAGGTTGGTCCATCTGGAGGTCTCATGGCTGCAAGAGTCTAGTACCATGGTGAGTGCCGTGAAAGGAGGTCAGCTAAGGCAATCAACGACTTGGTTGGTCTTGGAACACATATAAATCCTAATCCTTGAGATTTACTTTCTCGAACGTCATCCTTTTTTATAATGTCTCAGAAGTCGTCTTTCAAATGTTTTAATCAAATTTACTTCTAGTCGTAAAGCGTGCACGATGTCTGCCATCGATAAGGTTCCCCTATTGATTGAACGATCCTTTTCCCCCCTGAGTTTTGGACCTGCCTGATGGTTAAAAGTCATGTCACTAGAGGCCACTTCAGAGCTTCATGCTTCGCGCTTCAGGCATTTCGCCAGGTCTTAACTTCAAATTTACAATACCTGAAAAGTGTTCGAAGGATCCTAGTCATAGAAACACATGGCACCCTCTGATATCGACACATCACTATGGGTAATGGCCTTTTGAAAATATAATAAAAGTTAACTTACAAATCCACAAAGAAGTAAATTGACGAAATATTAAATCTCAATTAGTTAAGTTAATATTGATTAAAAGTTAATTAACAACTTCACACTTTGGAGTTCGGATATTCGCCACCCATCACATTCTGAAATCCCAAAGTTCGAACTTCCGAAATACCTCAAACATTAAGCATGGTTAATTAAAAATAAAAAGATAATTATTTGATGATTAATCACTTCACGGTTTCGGGTTTCGGGAATTTTATCTCGAGCTACTGTCAAAATCCCGAAGTCTGAAAATGCGAAAAAACTTAAAGTTAAACACGATTAATTAATGTTTTAAACAAGATTATCTTGCAATTATTTTTTCGCAAATTCACAATTTGGGAAATTTCAAATCTTTTCATCCAATTCCTCGATCGTGAACCACCAATATTAATGGCATTAATCACAGATCAATGAAAATGATTTCAATATAGATTGCAGATCACCGCCTAGATTTTCTCATTAAGGTAGATGAATGTATCTTCAATAAAGGTATTCACAAATCAATACACTTAAGGTGTATAAGAATATTGGATTTTGAATTCTATTTTCATTCTCGCAAAATAGCAAGTTTTAGCCGAATGAGAAGCTCACGCGTTCACCTGTAACACGTAACACAGTTCTGATTTCATTATCATGGCACCATGAAAGATGGCTAAAGAAACTGGTGAAAGCGTAAAACCGAACACATATCTTCTATCAAACACCTCAACAAGAGTCATTGATACTGTAAAATCATGGACACGGGTTTTCGATATTCTACAACACGAGCTTATAAATTGCCCAGAGGATTCAGGTGACGAGGTAACATAAAATCATGCGACTAAACTCAGGGATATAGTTCAGTCGGAGCTACACAAAATAGCCACACGACCAAGGCTCATTCGTATAACGACATGATAGGCTGGGCCTTGGAGAACGTTGACATTTTCACTAGGAGCATTTACAATTCACAGAAGGTTGTTGTTGGGTCTTTTCGACTGGAGCATATACAAGTAATGCCAATAGAGGGTGTGTCACTCAACAGGAAGAATTAATCAAGAAATTACAAGCCAATATAGACTTGGCTGAAGGTACAACAATAGATATGACAACTTTCCAAGCTCAAGCACTGGAAGTACATGAAAAGCTAGAATCAACCCAACAAGATCTTTTTACAAAAGTCGAAGCCATTCAAAATTATTACCGGGTGGTAGACCTTTCCCTGAATAACATTTACATTAAAAAAAGAGAAGCCTGTTCGGCTCGGGCTAAGTTTTAGGAGGCTATCTTACTAGTACCAAAATATGATGTATCATAGGTTCCTTGATTGTCTCTTTCTGAGCAAATCAGAGGCGACATAATTTTGAAGGCCTGGGAAACAAATCTGGCTGAAAGAAAAAGAATGGCCAGAGAGGTAAATGAAGCTTGTATAGAATCATTATCTTCACTAGACAAAGGGCTACTTGATGTTGAAGAAAATAGTATCTTTGAAGCCCTGGGGAAGATTGACATAACAAAGAACCAACATAATTATAGAACAAGCAAAGAAGAATCCAGGACATCCATCCAACAAATGAACCAAATTGATCTTATACAAATAAACAAATGGATAGTAAATCCCAATTTTTAGTTACAGGTCACATATTTGGGAGCAAACAAGATACATGAAAGGTTTCCTTAGGTAGAAAATAAGCTATCCATTTTTGAAGCAAATGAAGCAACTGAACCTTCTGGGTTGGTGGTACAGTTAGTGAGTAGATGCATCCAGTGTGTCGAATATGGGAAAGCAAGCACATCTGGAAAAAAGTAAGACAACATGTACATACTACTCATACAGGTCACAATCAGATGTCAACTATCTCCAGGCTAAAGGATGAGGTGAAGAAACGTCTCTGTCAGCAGATGTAGAGACAGAGGAGGATGCTAATGGAACTTTTCAGTTTTGTATATTGTAATATTTACTATTTTTAAATTATGATAAGTCCAATCGTTTGGATTGAGACCATTTTGTATAAATACATAGATTGAAGACTTATTTTAGGCTGCTTCTTGTTGATTGTAATAGAGAAAACTCTCCTTATAGAATATTAATACAAATGCAGACATAGATTCCAAGTTTTGTTCAAATCTGGGTTATGTGTTTCTCGTCTTCTATTTATCAACTTTTCTTTATGTATTCCTGAATAAAGGTTTAATTCCAATTTAGTACAACAACTACTGTAATCTTATTGTATCAGTAATTTATTGCGTAAACAACTTTTCCTCTCCATTTACTGTGAGTAAATCAAGACCTGCATGGTGTGTGAGTTACTGTATTTTATGCTTTATTCAAGGTCACACTATCTATTTTCTTCTACTGCAACAAGGTGAGATTCTTCTGTAATTGATGCCTTTCTTTGTTTCACAGTTTTGTAATTTTCCTTCACACCATTCAATATTTCGATTTTGATTCAGATACAAAATACAACCTCTGTGCTGCTACACGGTTATTTTCAGTTAAGGATTTTTTCTCATATAACTGAGGTAGAAAAAGCACTTTTAAACACACTCTCATAAAATTTCCTGTTGCCTGACATTATCCTTTGAACCTTAAGTTTAATCTTAGGACCAACATCATTTTGGCACCGTTGCTGGGTACGGAGAAACAAAGTTATTTTTCCCTGGGAAAACGACAAGGTAAGATTTAACATTCATCACATTCCCATAATGGAAAATCAACATGCAGACTCCTTGGCCAAAGAGGCTACGATGTTTATACCCCCCACTATTTTAAAGATGAAGTATCATATAGAAATGAGACAGAGACCTTCAATCCCAAATAATGTGCAACAATGGCAGGTCTTTCAAGATGACAAGCATATTAAACAATTTCTAGAAATGGTTGATGAATTTTCTGAGACTCATATAGATCAAGAAAACCATAAGGATTCTATCTGGATCATGCAAGAAGGTGAAGATCCTGAAAGGTTCCAAGATAAGATCGCAAATCATCGAATGCTGGTACTTAAGAACAATTAGATCCCTAGAGGTCTGATACCTTTAGAAAGATTGTTTGACAAATATGACATACCCTTGAAATCTACCCTACGACCTCAGCCTGAGGAGGTTGAAGACTGTGACATAGGAACTAAAGAAGAACCTAATATAGTCAAGTTATCTAAATACCTTCCAGCTCAGGTGAAAAGTAAATATGCCGAATTGCATAAACAATACAAAGACGTCTTTGCCTGGTCATATAATGATTTAAAAACTTATGATACCTCTGTGATTGAACATAAGATCCGTTTGAAGCACGGTATCAAACCTTTTAGACAAAAGCTGAGACAGATAAACCGTATCCTCTTACCCGTAATAGAAAGAGAGGTCAAGAATCTTCTTGACACAATGATTATTGTTCCGCTTAGATATTCTAAATGGGTAGAAAATCTGGTACCCGTTAGGAAGAAAAGTGGAGAAATTAGGCTTTGCGTGGATTTCAGAAATTTAAATTGGTCATCCCTGAAGGATAACTACCCACTGCCAAAAATGGATCATGTCTTGGAAAAATTAGTTGGAGCTAACAAAATGTCGATGATCAATGGCTTCTCAGGTTATAACCAAATTGCTGTCCACAAAGACGATAAAGAAAAAAACGCATTCACTACTCCATGGGGAACTTTCATGTATGATGCAATGCTGTTTGGTTTGATAAATGAATGGGCCACTTTCCAAAGAGAAATGGATATAGATTTCATCGGTGAGAGGGATAAGTTTGTTGTTATTTAATTAGATGATCTAACAATCTTCTCAAATTCTGATGCATAACATCTAGTTCATCTCAAACAAACCTTTGAGAAATGTAGAAAAATTGGTTTGTCTTTTAACCCTAAAAAGTGTCATTTTTCCATGCAAGAAAGCAAGATTCTGGGTCATATAGTTTTGAAATATGGAATTAAGGTCAATCCCAAGAGAATCGAGGCTATTGACACAATAAAAATTCCTAGAAATAGAAAAGAAATCTAGTATTTTTTAGGTAAAATAATGTTTTGAGAAGGTTTATCCCTAACTTTGCTGAAATTGTCAAATTAATTATAGATGTCTTGAAGAAAGAAAATGAAATCAAATGGATGACTGAAGCTAAAGAGTCATTCGATCGAGTTAAGAAAGATGTAATCAAAGCTCCAGTATTAGCTAGTCTTGACTATACTAAAGAATTCCTAATCTTCTGTTTCGCATCTAAGCATACTATAACATCTGTACTCCTGCAAAAGAGCGAAGAAGGTTTCGAGAAACCGATAGAATTTTTCAGTAAAAGTCTCAGAGATGCCGAATTAAGATACGATATACTGGAAAACAAGCTTACACGATGGTGAAATCTCTCAAAGCTTTCAGGACATATGTACTACACTCCAGAATAATCGCCTATGTTCCAACAAGCTCTATCAATGATATATTGGTACAACCAGACAATGTTGGTAGGAGAGGTCGGTGGTTAGACAAAATTTGGGAGTTCAATATAGAGGTCAAACCGACCAAGATGGTTAAAGGTTAGGGTCTGACGAAATTATTAGCAGAGTCAAATTTTAGAGCACTTGGGATAAATCATCTGGAATCACATGGACCTATTCCAGACATAGGAGAACTAGATGATCAAACCCCTACAATCCACATCGAGGATAAAGTTTCTTCCTTTGACTGGTATCGCGATATCGTTTCATATCTCCTTACCCTTCGGTGCCCGAGTGATATGAATCCATCAAAATCAAGAACGTTGAAACTACATGCCATAAAATATTGTATTATCAAAGGTCAACTGTACTGAAAATATCCTCTAGGTTTCCTTCTACGTTGTCTAACAGAACCTAAAACAGAGGACATCATAAACAAATTTCACCATGGAGTGTGTGGAGGAAATCACGCCTGGAGGGCCACAACCTACAAGATTCTAAGAGCTAGATATTATTGACCAAAGTTATTTACTGATGTGAATGCTAAAGTCAGAGCCTACAACCCTTGCCAACTGTTCTCTGGCAAGAAAAATCTCCTTGCACTACCTTTGGTCCTAGTCAAGACAGAGGATCCTTTTCAACAATGGGGCCTAAACTTCATTGGAGAAATCCACCCACAGTCAAGTGACCAACATAAATGGATTTTAACTGCTACCGATTATTTCAGGAAATGGGTGGAAGCCATTCCGACTCGAAATTCCACATATTCGGTAGTTATAAAATTTTTGGAGGAGAACATCCTATCTATATTTGGCTTCCCCGGGAAAATAGTTACAGATAATTCTCAAGCGTTCAAATCTATGGCAATGATAATTTTTTTTCAAAATTACAACTGTAACATCCCGCTCTGGTGCACTGAGAAAACTTAATCTTTGAGGATACTTGCTCGGAAGTGATCCAGACTATTATGATATTAAAACATTTGTCCTTGATTATGATGCGTTATGGTAGATGACATGATGTTTTACTACACTGACATAGACAAGTGCTATTGACTCAGTTTTACTGAGTGTACAGGGTTTTGGACCTTGAGGATGCAGAGGCATCGATGGAACCCCTTGGACTCCAGATCGAGTCAGGGAGTGTGCTATTAGGGTTTGATTTTTTTATTGTAATTTTAGTACATATGATTAGATAATATGATGTGGATATGTTCTGACATCATTGTTGATGATGCAGGCTGACGAAAGCTTGCCGACCAGACTCACATATAGAGTAAAGGGGCCACACACGACTACAAGAGAGGTTGAGGGAGAGGTGTGGACAATAGCCCTGCCATAGCCTACTAGCACTCCCACTGTGGCTCGAACTGTAGGTTAACGATTACCTAGTTCGAGAGGACCCACGATGCCGTGAGGGCAGACTGCGACAGTCGCTCACGATGATTCTAAGGGGCACACAATAAGGCGGGGGCTTTATTCCTTAGAAGCCCTTAGTCTCTCACAAGTTCACCTGGCGGAGTGTTGACTCCAGGGGTTATTGATGTCTACCAATCAGTCAAGAGATGAGTGGCACCCTTGGAGCACGTAGTGCGTCTTGAAGGGCACGTCGCGCAAAAGAAACAATAAAGGCGAGTGGGACCCTTGGGGCACGTAGTGCGTCCCGAAGGGAACACCGCGTTGATGATGATAAAGGAACGAACCTAGATGGCCCTAAGACAATCAACACTTTAAGAAATTTTAAAACAACTCCCCTTATTAAATGTCGCCCTGTTCAGAACCTAAGTCCTAAGTCTAAAAACTTCGCTAGGGTTAAGATTTTGTCTATTCTTAAGAAAATATCTCTATAAAGATAAAATAACAAAACCACTTAATCAATAATTGTGGAATTCATAAATTTTTGGGTAAAATGAAGAGAGTAAGAACTTAAATAAAATCTGTGAATATCAAAGGTAAAGAAGAAATTAATTATTTAACTTGTGAAAGTGTAAAAAGATATTAAATTAATAATAAAAGGAAAAGAGGGTAAATTGCGCAATTGCCATTTTGGCTCTAATAAAAAGGGGAAAGAAGGAATTATAAAATTTAGGAAACTAGGGAATGGAGGTAACATGATAAGGGAAAGAGGGGAACTTATGGTAAAAAGCAAGGTCAACTTAGTAAATAATCTGCAATTAAGAACCTTCTAAATTGAACTAAATTAGCAACGTCATTTTTAGGGAAAGTATTTAAAACCTGTAAGGGAATCTAGGGACACCTAGGAGTAAATTTAGGAGTAACTCTAGGTGGGTGAGGGAAATGAGAAAATTATTAATTTAAAGAAAATAATTATTGGAGGAAAGTAGGGGATGAAAATTAGGGGACGACACTTGTACGAAGGAGAATTATTAGAAGATTTTTATTAAAACTTAAATTAAATGAGATTTAGGGAAAGTTTGAAGCTTCTAAAACTCTATAAAATAGAGGAAGGAGGAGGAAGTAAGGAATCGATTGTTAGCGTAACATTACTTGGGATGAAAATTTTTATTGGTGTTCTTTATTGGTGTTCTTTATTGTAAGGGAAAGTAGGGGACGACACTTGTACGAAGGAGAATTATTAGAAGATTTTTATTAAAACTTAAATTAAATGAGATTTAGGGAAAGTTTGAAGCTTCTAAAACTCTATAAAATAGAGGAAGGAGGAGGAAGTAAGGAATCGATTGTTAGCGTAACATTACTTGGGATGAAAATTTTTATTGGTGTTCTTTATTGGTGTTCTTTATTGTAAGGGAAAGTAGGGGACGACACTTGTACGAAGGAGAATTATTAGAAGATTTTTATTAAAACTTAAATTAAATGAGATTTAGGGAAAGTTTGAAGCTTCTAAAACTCTATAAAATAGAGGAAGGAGGAGGAAGTAAGGAATCGATTGTTAGCGTAACATTACACTGCCAGATTAGTGACTTGACTGATTTACTTGTGGGGAGTTGGGATTTTCCAGCTCAGATAGGAGTGGTAGCTCGACCTTGCGAGGTGAGCTGGGAGTTAGACGTACCATCTGGATAGTGTGTGGCCCCTTTGCGACTCGGGGGGGATAAGGGGGAAGCAAAGTACCCCTAGCATTGGCTAGGATGTACCGGTGAGGTCTCGACGGTTGGTGAGCGAGAGCGACACGGAGCGCGCAGACGTCTTTCGAAGCGAGAGACCAGGCAACGGTACACTCCTTGATTTTTAGAGTAGAATGCATTAGAATTTATGATTTAGATTTGCATATGTATTGGGTAGGTAAACTGATTGTTGATTCATGTCCTTCAACACGACCTTAGCGTTTGGATCATCCCGTTTCCTTGATGTTGTTTTTTGCGCCTAGACTGTTATAATCCCGTGATCCCTTCGATGAGTTATCCTTGGCTCTGGCATTCTCTTACTTGGGATGAAAATTTTTATTGGTGTTCTTTATTGTAAGGGATGTAAATTCAGACTGCAAATTTTGTGCGCTGGTAATGTAAACGATACAATTTAAGTCTGCATTTTTAAAAATAAATTTAGGCGCAATGGATTTGGTTCATGAGGGGATTTTCTTCCTAGTTTTGTTGGTCAAATTTCTGGAAATTTTTTAACTCAATGATTTTATCCAGGGAACTTTATGATTATATCTTGGTATATAGATGACTTTTTCCTGGCCAATAATTCATTCTAAGATTAATTTTCAGCCTGTAAATTTTTTTGTATCCTGGAACGCGTAAACAATCTTTTTCAATTGGGGTTGTTGGGCATCCTGAATTGAATCTGAAAGGAAACTTAAACTGCTAAATTGGCATTGATTTGGTACTCTGGTTTGGTTAAGATGGTGTCCATTTCCAGTCTGCATTTTTGTTCTACACCTACCAGCGATCTGTTCTCCTTATCATTTAAACCTTCCCTAGAGGAGAATAGGGGTCTACGAATGCCCATTTCTTCTTGTGCGTCTCCTTGCTATGCAAATCCTTTTTCATGTGCCACTTCCTGCGTGAGTGCTTTGAGAAAAAGAAAAAAAAAAAAAATCTCTAACAACAAGCCTGCAATCACTGAGAAGGGATACAACGAGTCTGTTCTCAGTGTTACTGCCAGCAAGACAACTACCTTCTGACGAAGTGTTTCTCAGCGACTGTATATTACACCCCTTGTTACCTTCACGATTTTATCCCTATGTTTATCTTGGGGCGATTTTATGCCTGGGCACCTCGCTGGATTAATGCCACCCATTAGACCGGTTGTTATGACTCTCACCTCTGCGTACTGCATAAATTGTAGTTAATTCCTCTACCTCTGCAGATTCTTGTATATGAAACGACTGCATGGTCACTCCCCGAAAATTGTGATAGATTATAGCTGTGTAGTAATTGTGGCATGTAACTATGGCGTGGCCCCTTCCCTGAAATTTGGGTGATGTAACACCTGTTGTAGTGTTAGGTAGCTGTTGTGTGGCCTTCCCCTTAATTACTTCCAGTTATGAGCACTGCAGAGATTTAAACTTAGCCTCAAGAATTCTGATAGCTTCCTATTGTTTTGGGTGACTCAACTCTCTAAGTATTTAGGTAATACTTCTTTTATATTCAATGCCCAAGTGGAGTGATTCACTTAAATATTGAATTATATTTTTAGAATATATCCGTCAGATAGAGGTTTTAAAGTTTACTGAATACTATGTAAAATCTCTTTGCAACTTCATGTAAGAAATAATCATTTTCAATTTCACGCCTAAACCAATAGTCACCTTCGGACTTATAGTTTTCTTTTAGTTTCGGATTAGAAGGATTATAGTGGGATAGGAATTTTTACTTAGTTTTTTTTTCTCCAATAAAAAGACTTTGTTAAATTAGGTTTAAAGGCATATCATTTACGCAATGAATAGTCAAAGGAATAATTGTGACATTGTTGAATTTTCAGACAGGCGATTACTACTTTGGATATAAATTTTTGTTCGACTTTAGAATGAGGTGATTCATTTGAATAAGAAGGGAGAGTCTGAGGAACACCTTCTCTAGAACCTATTTAATTTTTCTAAATATCTCTGATTGGTCCCTTGAAATCGAAATGCCCTAACTGTGGTTCTAGGAGATCCTTTAGTTAAAAATGTGTTAGGTAAGAATAAAAGCTCATTTATCTTCAATTTGGATTTGGGTATTTTAGTTATTTTTGTGAGTGTCTACCTTGTATTATAACACTTTAGTCTACCAAAAATCTCTTTAACCCTTACCTTATATTGTGAGATCTAGTCAAATCATTTTATTTGCGTGCCCAAAACTCAATAATTGTGATTCGCTAAATAACGTAGGACATGTTAAAGGAGACTGTAATGCTTAGCTAGCTTGACTTAACAATGGACCAGGATAATGGTGAAGTCATTTTTTTTAGCTCGTGTTTCCGTTGAGGGTGTTGATGTTCATTCTTTTTAGTGTTCGTATTTGGATTGACAATCATTAAATGTACTTACCTCTTATATCTATGTCGACTGGTGACTTCTCCTTATTGCAATCATGAATGATAATATTAGTTTCGTATAATGGAGGCTTATTGTAAAATGCTGATATAATTTTTGTATTATTTAAGATAATGACTTTCTTATGGGTTCACATAATGAACTTATGCATATAGCTTCTCTTTACACACTCCTAGAAGCTTTTCCTTAAAAAACAAGATGTATAGTTAAACTGCATATTATAAAAAAAAATGTATTACCACTCTTGAATTACGAATCTTTATGAGATGAATTTTTACTCTTTTACACTCATTATTGACTTAGCATGTTTACTTGGTTTGCTAGTGTCAGGTGGGGTGTAGACACCTCCATGTTCCTCAGAACAGTCGCCAACCTTGAGACCTTAAATGGTTAAAATCGATGGGAACCTGGGCTTGAGCGTTGCTTATGTGTCTTGGAGGTCCTAACCATTGCAGGGTAGGATGAGAGGGTAGTCAGTCTTTTTATTTGTCAGTTGATTGTTGTTCTTTACTGGAAGTTGTTGATGTGCGTCTTAGATATTTATGTTGATATCGCAGTTGCTTGCGTCATGATTTGTTGTCATGTGGTGACGCAGAGTATAATGTCTTGTTACCATTGTACACACACACACACAATTTTTTTTTTTTGCACTTGTTATGAGAGGTTTGTCGATGCAACAAGGGGGCTCGTTACAACAATATTGTGCTGGGGAATTCTACAACCTATTATCCTCAACGAAATGGGTTGGCCAAATCGTCCAAAAAAAGTTTGATGAATATAATCAAGAAAGTATTAACGGAGAATAAAAAGGCTTGGCATGTCCACCTAAAGTACTCCTTGTGGGAAAACTAGATCGACACTAAGAAATCAATAGGTATGTCTCCTTTCCAAATGGTTTATGGCACCGACATTGTCCTCCCTATTAATCTATCTTTTCCAGTAATGAAGATGTGGAAAGATGAAAACGAAGAGTTGAATGATGTAACGAGGAGGATAAACCAAATAATTTAAGTCCAACAAAATAGGGCTGAAGTCAATGATATACTTCAAACATATCAAGATAATATGAAAGCCCTTTTCAACAAAAAGACGAAAGATAGGGAATTTCTTCCTAGTGATTTAGTTTTGAAATGGGACGCCAGGAAAGAAGATGCGGGCAAACATGACAAATTTGATCATCTCTGGTCCAGACCATTCAGGATTGCATCTACATAGGGGAAGAATTCTTTCCTACTGGAGAATCTTGACGGGAAAACTTTTGATGCCCCTATCAATGAGCACTATCTAAAACATTTAATGCAATAAACATGTTTCACAGTACCATTGTATATATCAGTTTGGTTTTTGTTTGCTTTCACAATTTTGTTTTCCTTCATAGGTTACCTGAATTTTACTTTTTCATTTTAAATAAACCGAGTTTTATTTCATATTCCGAAAAGCAAAAATAAATATCTATACTGCATATCATTCCTATTTTGTGGAACTCTCTGATTATTTCTTTTTATGCTCTTGCAGAATACTTATTTCCAGATGAAAAATAAGGAGGTAGCGAAATCTAATGCTTAGTTTGCAAAATGATTGTTTCTCTCAAAACATGTGATAAACTGACAGTTGTTTTTTATTGAAAATGTAAATAAACTCTGAGGTATGAAATTCCATACTCGTGGTTTAAGCTAAAAAATTTGAAAGAAATCCTATCGGATATAAACAAGGTTCTACTCTCGTAAATATAATCAACTGGTCAAAGATCAGAAAGTATAATTTCTAGATTTCCGAATCAAATGAAAACAAGAAAAAAATGAAATAAAAAGAAAAGAAAATAAGGATAAAAGAGAAGTTCGATAGTCAAGAAGTGAAATTACGTGGAAATGAGATTATTTTTCAAACCCTCTGATTCCTCGTTCTGTTTTCATCTTTGCATGTATAAAATATTTCACCCTATCCTGATTTTCATTACATGAACTTAAATCTTCATAGAAAGAAAGAATTTTGCCTTACCTCCAAAAACTTAAAAAACATATCTTCAAAACGAGTTTAGGCGAAAATATTTATGTTCCTCTGATTTTAACTGAGAGAAAGTATGTCTAGGATAATCCTAGTAAATTTAGCTCTTCTAACAGATTTTAATTGATTAATTCGCTCAAGGCAAATCCCTGGAAAATAAAAATTCCCCATAAGATATTCCCTATAGGAAAAGATGTATTGAAGATCGGGAGAGAGGTATCTTAGAGTACAATAAAAAATATTTGACAGACCTTCGTTGTTAAATCTTACGCAGATATCATCCCTGCATGATTAGTACAAATTGATTGTCCGCACTTCAAAATTATAATAAAATATAAGATAGATGGTGAAAGGAAATTCACAAAATGATTGCCCCCATCTAGTCCAAGACAAATGGTGAAAGGAAATTTATAAAATCGATTGCCCCCATTTTTTCCCAAAGAGATGATGAAAGGA
This sequence comes from Picea engelmannii, assembly GCA_009831015.1. Classification (NCBI taxonomy): domain Eukaryota; kingdom Viridiplantae; phylum Streptophyta; class Pinopsida; order Pinales; family Pinaceae; genus Picea; species Picea engelmannii. The sequence continues at coordinate 401,987 of ML778743.1, forward strand.
AATTCATAAAATGATTGCCCTCATCTTAAATGAAATGAAAAAATGCTATTTTAAGTGGTGAAAGGAAATTCAATGGGATATGTAGATAAATTCACTGGGGTACTGAACAGGCTCACTGGCAGTGAAGAAATATCTATGATATCTATAAGGCTTTCATACATGTATAAACATACTCTGGAAGATAGTTCTCTTTCTGATAATATTTACATTCTGAACCGACAAGGGATTCCCTAAAGAAATTGTTAAAATTACCGTGCCTTGATGAAAACAAAATCAACCAAAGTCTAATACTTTAGTTAAAGTTATTTTGATTATCTTAAACAAATCCAAACTTAGTTTTAGGAAAAGGAAACTATTAATAGCCTAAACTTAAGATTGGTAAATGATTGTGTTTTGAAAGTTTTCTGAAACACAATTGAAGTCTGATTTCCTTCGATATGATTTTTCAAAAGGTGTTTCCTACAAACCCAATGATGACTCCATTTACCCAATAAAGGCACTTGGTCTACTATTCTTCCACACTTCGCAAGGAGGCACGATCCCCATATGGAGCCTATGTTGGAACACATATAATTCCTAAGCCTCGAGCTTTACTTTCTCAAACGTCATCCTTTTTTATAATGACTCAGAAGTCAGATTTCAAATGTTTTAATCAAATTTACTTCTAGTCTTAAAGTGCACACGATGTCCACCATCGATAAGGTTCCCTCGTTGATCGAATGATCCTTTTCCCCCCCGAATTTTAGAGCCGCTTGATGGTTAAAAAGTCAAGTCACTAGAGGCCGCTTCAGAGCTTCGCGCGTCGGGCGTTTTGCTAGGTCTTAACTTCAAATTTCTGATACCCAAAAAGTGTTCGAAGGATCCTAGTCATAGCGACACATGGAACCCCCTACTCTGGACACATCACATGGGTAATGGCCTTTCATAAATATAAAAAAAGCTAACTTACAAATCCACGAAGTAGTAAATTGACGAAATATTAAATCTCAATTATTAAGTTAATCTTGATTAAAAGTTAATTAACAACTTCGCACTTCGGAGTTTGAATATTCGCCACCCATCACATTCTGAAATCCGAAAGTCCAAACTTCCGAAATACCTCAAACATTAAGCATGGTTAATTAAAACTAAAAAATAATTATTCGATGATTAATCACTTCGCGGTTTCGGGTTTTGGGAATTCTATATCGAGCTACTGTCAAAATCCTGAAGTTCGAAAAGCCAAAAACACGTAAAGTTAAACATGATTAATTAATGTGTTAAACATGATTATCTCGCAATTAATTTTTCACGAATTCGCGATTTGGGAAATTTCAAATATTTTCATCCAAGTCCCCGATCGTGAACCACCAATATTAATGGCATTAATCACAGATCAATGTAAATGATTTTAATATAGATTGTAGATCGCCACCTATATTTTCTCATTAAGGTAAATGAATGTATCGTCAGTAAAGGTATTCACAAATCAATACGCTTAAGGTGAATAAGAATATTGGATTTTGAATTCTATTTTCATTCTCGCAGAATAGCAATTTTTAGCCAACTAAGAAGCTCACGCGTTCCCATATAAAAGGTAACACAGTTATGATTTCATTAATATCATGGCACCACAAAAGATGGCTAAATAAGTCGGGGAAAGCGTAAACCGAACACAAATGTTCTGTTAGACACCTCACCAAGAGTCATCGATACTGTAAAATCATGGACACATGTGTTCGATATTCTACAACACGAGCTTATAAATTGCCCAGAGGATTCAGGTGACGAGGTAACCGAAACTCATGCGACTAAACTCAGGGATATAGCTCAGTCGGAGCTACACAAAATAGCCGCGTGGCTGAGGCTTATGCTGTATAACGACATGATAGGCTGGGCCCTAGAGAACGTCGATAGTTCAACCAGGAGCATTTACAATTCACAAAAGGTTGCTATTGGTTCTTTTCGACCGAAGGATATACAAGTAATTCCAATAGAGGGTTGGTCACTCAATAGGAAGAATTAATCAAGAAATTACAAGCCAATATATACTTGGATGAAGGTACAACAATAGAGATGACAACTTTCCAAGATCAAGCACTAGAAGTACATGAAAATCTAGAATCAACCCAACAAGATCTTTTTACAAAAGTGGAATCCATTCAAAATTGTTACCAGGTGGTAGAACTTTCCTTGAATAACATTTCAATTAAAGAAAGAGAAGCCCATTCGGCTTGGGATAAGTTTCAGGAGGCTATCTTACTAGTACCAAAATATGATGTATTAGAGGTTCCTCGATTGTCTCTTTCTTAGCAAATTAGAGGCGACATAATTTTGAAGGCTTGGGAAACAAATCTGGCCGAAAGTAAAAGATTGGCCAGAGATGTAAATGAAGCTTGTATAATAGCATTTTTTTCACTAGACAAAGGGATAATTGATGTTGAAGAAAATAGTATCTCCGAAGCCTTGGGGCAGATTGACATATCAAAGAACCAACATAATTCTAGGACAAGCAAAGAAGAAGCCAGGACAACCATCCAACAAATGAACCAAATTGATCTTATCCAAATAAACAAATGGATAGTAAATCCCAGTTTGCAGTTACAGGTCACATCTTTGGGAGAAAAGAAGATACAAGAAAGGTTGCCTCAGGTAGAAAAGAAGCTATACATTTTTGAAGCAAATGAAGCAACTGGACCTTCTGGTTTGGTGGTACAGTTAGTGAGTATATGCATCCAGTGTGTTGAATATGGGAAACCAAGAACATCTGGAAAAAAGTAAGACAACATGTACATACTACTCATACAGGTCACGATCAGATGTCAGCTATCTCCAGGCTAAAGGATGAGGTGAAGAAACGTCTCTGTCAGCAGATGTAGAGACAGAGGAGGATGCTAATGGAACTTTTCAGTTTTGTATATTGTAATATTTACTATTTTTAAATTATGATAAGTCCAATCGTTTGGATTGAGACCATTTTGTATAAATACATAGATTGAAGACTTATTTTAGGCTGCTTCTTGTCGATTGTAATAGAGAAAACTCTCCTTATAGAATATTAATACAAATGTAGACATAGATTCCAAGTTTTGTTCAAATCTGGGTTATGTGTTTCTCTTGTCTTCTATTTATCAACTTTTCTTTATGTATTCCTGAATAAAGGTTTGATTCCAATTTAGTACAAAAACTACTATAATATTATTGTATCAGTAATTTATTGAGTAAACAACTTTTCCTCTCCATTTACTGTGAGTAAATCAAGACCTGCTTGCTGTGTGAGTTACTGTATTTTATGCTTTATTCAAGGTCACACTATCTATTTTCTTCTACTACAATCAAGGTGAGATTCTTCTGTAATTGATTCCTTTCTTTGTTTCACAGTTTTGTAATTTTCCTTCACACCATTCAATATTTCGATTTTGATTCAGATACAAAATACAACCTCTGTGCTGCTACACAGTTATTTTCAGTTAAGGAATTTTTCTCATATAACTGAGGTAGAAAAAGCACTTTTAAACACACTCTCATAAAATTTCCTGATGCCTGACATTATCCTTTGAACCTTAAGTTTAATCTCAGGACCAACATCTTTTTGGCACCATTGCTGGGTACGGAGAAACGAAGTTATTTTTCCCTAGGAAAACAACAAGGTAAGATTATGTCTTTGATAGTGAACAAAGATCGAATACTATATTAAGGCTATTTTTATCTTTCACTTGGTGACTCCACCATAGATAAATTGACATTTGGTCGAAATAATATCGGAAAGTACCCAGACAATCAACATACCACACCCGTATCCAATCCCAAAAGGTTTTTAAAACCAAAGGGATACCTCAAGTCGACTACCGCATCGGTAGGTAAGAAATACCAACCAAAAGTCACACAAGTCAATACTAAGGTTACGATTGAATAACCAATCCCCGAGGAGAATTTTAAACAAGAATCCTTGGTGAGGAAGTCATACCCGAACCCCCACTGGGGGCCCACTTGCCCCCAGACCCCCTAGCCAGGGGGATAGGCCCCCCGGACCCCGCAGAGGGGGTACCCCCCCTCTGCACTCCCTCATGTGGAAGAGTGTACATACTTCTGGGGTGTAAATACTTCATGGGGTATAAACACGGCTGAAAGTAAAAGACCTATAAATCTGGAAGATAATCAGGCTCCACAACCAACACTCTCCAGTTATTGGATGATAATGCTACATTGATATAACAATTGGATTATATGGTTAAAATGATTAAATTGCTCTATTACTGATTCAACCCCCCTCTTAGTAATCTAATAATTGGTATCATAGTAGGTTCCTTCAAAAATTAGTTTAACCACTGAAAGGTAGATCATGGAGAACAACAACTTGTATAAAAATGGAATACCACAATTTTATGGACATAAGTATGCATTTTTGAGCATAAGGATGAAGACATATATACAGGCACATGGGTTTGAAATTTGAAAATAAATTGTAGATGGATACATAGTACCAACAGTTCTGCCAACAAATGAAAAAAGCAATGAAACTCTGTCAGAATAATTCCAAAGCCACAAATGCACTTTTGAATTGTCTTGGTGAAATGGTATTCACCAAAGTTGCACATTGTAAATCCGCTAAAGAGATATTTATGATGGAGATTCAAAATATTTATGATGGAGATACTTCGAAATATTTATGATGGAGATTCAAAAGTCAAAGAAACAAAGCTTCAAACTTACAGAGGTCAGTTTGAACAAATAACGATGAAGGAATATGAGAATATTGCAGCTTACTTCTTACAAGTCGATGAAACAGTAAATGCAATCATGGGATTGGGAGAAGAAATTCAAGAATCTGTAATTGTTCAAAAGGTACTAAGATCTCTTCCTATGAGATTTGACCCTAAGATATCATCACTAGAAGAAAGAGAAGATCTAAACTCAATAAGAATGGACAAACTACATGGAATATTCACAGCATATGAAATGAGAACTGAACAAGAAAATCCAGATGTAAAAGAAGCAACCTTCAAAGCCTCCAAAAGATCAAAGCAAAAGGGAAAGAAACAAGAAAAATAACATAGCAGCAATAGTGACGTCTAGGAAGATGAGGAAGAAGTGGCCAACTTTGTCAAAAGACTGAACAAGGGAACTGACGACAGGTATAGAGGTAAGATTCCTTTAATTTGTTTTAATTTTGATGGTATTGGTCATTTTGCTAACAAATGTCCTCATAAGAAAAAGATAAATGATGAAGGTTACTCAAAAAACAAACAAACATGTAAAGGCAAAAGAACCACAAAGAAAGTTTTCAAGAAAATCTTATGCATCAAAGAAGACATTTCATCATCAGATGAAGATGAAGTCAGTGACAGTGAGACATAAAGAGTTATATTCATGGTAGTAGAAGACTCTGATAAATACGACTCCAAAGAAGAATATGAAGAATCCGAAGAAGAATATGAATAAGTCAAAGAAGAATATGAAGAAGTCGAAGAAGAAATTGAAGAGGCAGAAGTTGACTACCGAGAGGAATTGTTGAGTGACATAGAAGTTATCAGAAGAGAAAAGAGGAAAAACAAGAAGCTATAAGCGAAACTAGACAAGAAAGAAGACACTCAGGAATTAGAGAAAATGATCACAAATTTGAAGGTTCAAATTGAAGAAGATAAAATAATTGTAGAAGCACTCAAAGAACAACTAGAAGGAAGAGACATGATCATTGAAAAGTTGGAAGTAGAGATTGTCACATTAAGAAAGGACATTCAAAAGAAAAATATGCAGAACAACTCAAATTTTTTGAATGACATTATCAATAGTCAAAGGCCTAATCATGACAAGTCCGGGCTTAGATACAATCAGATAGAAAAAGGATCAAGCTCCAAAAAAATAGAACAAGAAAAATATCCAAAAAGCTATGCAGAAACAATCAAAGGGGATAGGAAGGCCTACAGAGAAAATTACAGGGACACTCCTCCATCGAGAAGATTCAGATTTCAGAATCAACGACCAACAGAAACAGATAGGTCTTAGGAAGAAAAAGGATTCATAAGAGCACCTCCTTTTAGAATATATTCAATTCCCAGGTATCAAACTATATTTTTTGGTTTATGTTATGCATGTAATAATTTTGGACATAAGGATGTGAATTGCAGAGATAACAACAAAAACATAAACAACTTTGAAAGTCATACATAAAAGGGTTATCCAAGAAGGCCTAGTGAAAAACAAAGAAGAAGTTACAACAAGCTTGAATCATTAAGCACTGAAGTGGAATGCTACAAGTGTAACAACATTGGACACATGGCCAACGATTGCAGAATGACAATCTCTCCTAGAGAACCAAAACAAAACAACAACAATCACAGACAAAAACCTCAGAAACGGACATGGATAAGAAAACAGAATCAATACAACAATGAATAATGCACACTCTCTCTACAAGCTAAGCAGAAGAAACATGGTTGGTATGTTGACAATGGCTATTCAACACACATGACATGTGATAGATATAGGTTTCTTACATTAAGAAAGGAAAGAGATGGATCAATATCCTTCGAAAATGATGATTCAACTAAAATCATTGGAAAATGCACAGTCAGAATTGGGAACAAGAATACAAAAGTAGAAAATGTTCTACTAGTAGAAGATATGAAACATACTCTTCTATGTGTGAGTCAAATGTGTGACCAAGGTCATAAATTTACTTTCTATCACAAAAGTGCGAGATAAGAAAAAAATGTTCAAGAAAATTGATTTCTACAACTGCGAGAACTTCAAGCAACATATATGTGTTAAGTGAAATTGGAAATGAAAAGTGTTGTCTAGGAAAGGAAGATGAAAGTTGTCTATGGAACAAAAAAATGGGTCACATACATTTTGATAACCTTGTCAAAGTTAGCAAAAGAGAAGTAGTCAGAGAAATTCCCCAGATCACGAAACCAACCAACACTTTATGCAAGCATTGTCAACAAGAAAAGCAAACAAAGACCAGGTTCAAATCAAAGGAATATTCAACAACAAGACCACTGGAAATTGTGCATACTGATCTAGTTGGACAATCTACAACAAAGGGTTTAAAAGGTGAGAAATATTTTATGTTATTAGTTGATGATTATACAATAATGAATGCAGTTTGCTTTCTCAAGAATAAGTCATAAGCTTTTGAAAACTTCAAGATATACAAGGAAATGGTTGAAAATGAAATGGATTCAAAAATCAAATGCTTGAGATATGATAATGGAGGAGAGTTCAGTTCAAAGGAATTTATGGACTACTGCAACAGTCATGGAATAAAAAGATAATTCTCCATTGCTAGGACACCTCAACAGAATGGAGTAGTTGAAAGAAAGAACAAGACAATATATGAAATTGATCGAACAATGCTAAGGGATTCCAAATTGACAAATATTTTTGGACACAGGCAATGAATACAACAGTTCACATTCAAAATAGAGTAATGCTTAGAAAAAAAAACTGACAAAACTCCCTACGAGCTGTGGAAAGGAAGACCAACAAATGTGAAACACTTCATAGTTTTTGGAAGCAAATGCTACATCAAAAGAGAATATGGAAAAATGGGAAAGTTTGACTCTCGTGTGGACAAAGGAGTACTTGTTGGTTACTCAAGTACAAGGAAAGCAGACAAGTGTTACAACCAAAGATTGAACAAAGTTGTGGAAAGCCAACGTAACAATTGATGAAACATGTAGACAATAATTAAAGGAAGAGGAAAATGAATCAATGGAACAACTTTACGAAGAAGAAACAAAATATGAAAAAGAAGTAGAAGGGGAAGATGAGGAGGATTTGAAAKAAGCATACGAGCAATTTCAACAAGTGGCTCCAAAGACACCGAGCAGACGAGTACAGAAGAATCATCCTTTAGATCAGATTATCGGAAACAAAGATGCAGGAGTTGAGACTAGAAGAAGAATCCGTTCACTAGAACAAACACACCTAGCACTCTCATCTACGATTGAACCAACCTGTTTTAAAGAGGCCATCATGGATGGAATTTGGAATAATGCCATGGATGAAGAATTAGATCAAATAGAGAAAAATGACACTTGGGAATTGGTTCCAAGACCAAAGGATAATAATGTGATCGAAACAAAGTGGATATACATGAATAAATTGAATGAAGATGGACAGGTTACAAGAAACAAAGCTAGATTGGTATGTAAAGGATATGCACAGATTGAAGGAATCAAATTTGAAGAGACATTTTACCAAGTTGCCAGCATGGAAGCAATCCGATTGATTTTATCTTATGCATGGTCCAAAAATATTAAAGTGTATCAGATGTACGTAAAATCAACTTTTCTAAATGGAGAACTTGAAGAAGAAGTTTACATTGAACAACCAGAAGGATTTCAGTTGCCAGAGAACACAGATTATGTGTGTAAATTAAAAAAGGCCTGGTATGGTCTAAAACAGAATCCTAGAGCATGGTACTCCAGACTGGATAAATATCTACAACATGGAGGCTTCATAAAAGGAAGTGGAAATAACAACCTATAAATAAAGGTAAGTCAAGATAGTATTTTATTAATTGAAGTTTATGTTGATGATATTATTTTTGGTAGTGATGATGACAGGTTAAGACACAAATTTGCAAAGGAAATGCAAAATGAATTTGAAATGTCATTACTTTGAGAACTATCCTTCTTTCCGGGACTTTAGATACGTCAAAACAACCAATAAATTTTTATTTCTCAAACCAACTATATCATAGAAATGCTAAAGAGGTTCGAAATAGAAGATTGCAAACCAGTTATCACTCCCATGAAAACCAGTTGAAAGTTGAGAAAATATGATGATTCAAATTCTACAGATCAGAGACAATACAAATCAATGATTGGTAGCTTACTATATGTGACAACATACAGACCAGATGTAATGTAGGTAGTTGGACAGGTGACACGATTTCAAGCAGCACCAAATGAATCACATGTATTAGCAATGAAGAGGATTTTCAGATATCTCAAAGAAACATAAGAGTTTGGATTATTCTATCCAAAAGGAAAGGATCTATCACTTATTGACTACACAGATGTAGATTGGGCAGGTTGTACTGATGACCGACGAAACACCAATGGAGTAGCGTTCTACTTGGGAGAGTCTTTAGTATCATGGCTAAGCAAGAAACAATCATCAATATCTTTATCTACAACCAAGGCAGAGTATATTGCAACAACAACATGTTGTACACATGTTCTTTGGATGAAATAGACTATGAAAGATATACAGGTTGAGTGTGATGAGCCCATTCCAATCTATTGTGATAATACAAGCGCCATCAATATCTCAAAGAACCCGATGATGCACTCCAAGACGAAGCACATTCCAATCAAGTATCACTTTCTACGAGAACAGGTTGCAGAAAAGAACATCAGAGTTAAGTATGTGGGCACAAAATAACAAGTTGCAGACATCTTTACAAAACCACTTCCACGGGAAGCCTTTGAGTATCTTCGCTAGAGATTCAGAGTTATTTCTACTCCAAAATGAATGCTTTTGAATGATTATCTTATATGTCTTAGATGTACATTATGAAGCACCATAAAGAGGACAGTTCAGTTAGGGGGAGTAACCCCAGATGGAAAAATACCTTTGCCATTGATGACAAAGGGGGAGAGATTTATCAGATGCAGAAGGACATAGGCATGGTTCTAGGGGGAGCATGAACGATATAACTTCAGTATTGCATGACATGATTTAAGTATTGCATAAGAGTGTTTCCATCAATGCCAAAGTGGGATATTGTTGATTAAGGTTGATTTTCATTGATGTCAACCCTTGAAGGAAGTTGGAGAACCCAGGTTTGGGTAATGGACCAAAGTTTACTTGATGGATAACGGTATGAGTTTTGATATATTTGTAGGTAATAATATTCTATATGTATAGTACATGTCATGCCATTTCCAGTGGTATGTGGAACACCACATAACTCCTCACAGTTAGAGAGTTATGGCCATGTGAAGTTGGAGAACCCTCATGAGTCATCTAGAAGCCCCAAAAGGTCAAAGTAGTCAAAGTGGTTTAAGACTTTTTTAGAAGGTAAATAATAAATTGAAGTGATGAGTGTACTATAATTCAAAGTGAAAACAAACAAAATTATTTAAATAATAAATTTAATGGATAAATTACTAAGTTGACAAGTGGTTAGAAGTGGGTTAGCCCTAAAATAAGGAAAGTGGTTTAAGATGGTTAGAAGGTAACCCCTTGAGGTAAAGGTAAGAGATGAGTGTACTATAAGTCAAAGTGGATACAAAATAAATTATTTAAATAATAAAATTAATGGATAAATTACTAATTGGACAAGTGGTTAGAAGTTGGTTAACCCTAAAATAAAGAAAGTGGGTTAAGATGGTTAAAAGGTAACCCCTTGAGGAAGCTACATGAAAGTATAAATTAGAGGCAAGGCTCTCTCATTTCATATCACACTTGAGAATATTGAATATCTATAGGTGAATGAGGTAACCAAAGGATATCTAAACCAAAATTTTAGAGAGAAGGTGAAGTAAAGAAGGCCGAAATTCAAGGGAGGATAAATTCTTTTGATGATGCTTTCTAAGGTATGTTATTTACAAGTCATATCACCATTTTCGCAATAAATTTTTTTCTTGAATGATTCAGACCATGAAATTGATAGGACATTGAGAAAACATATCCAAGTAGATGTGGTACAAATTTCAGCTAGTGGGCCATTGTAGTTTTGGAGTTACACTCCGTGGAAAATAGGGTTTGTGGCTAGTCCTGAAACTAGTCTAAAATATGTGTTTCAGGTAAAAAAGTCATAAATTATTCATAAGAGATACAACTTAAGTAATACCAAAATATTTGGTTAGAGTACAGTCTGTAGTATTCTGTGTAACATTTTCAGATCCATATAACAAATATTCCGTGCGGGGCACACTCTACAAGTTCACTCTCTAGAATAAGCCAAAATTCAACAAGGTATGCCATTTTTGCTATAACTCCTTTTCTGAGAGGTTCCAAGTAGTGACACTTGGAGGATTTTTATAAAACACATTGAATAACATTGTGTAATATTTTCAGATCTTTATTCATTACAGGTACACAGTTATGATTATTTCAAGTTAGGGTTGTTGACTAATCCAAAACTAGTCATGTGAGACTAAAGAAAAGTTTGATGAAAATGCTAGTCTCTTGTTTTTAAAGTTAAGGAAGGTTTGCAGGTATGCGATCATATACACAAGGTCTATTACAGAGTTACAAATAAGATTTGGATGATGAAATTGATGAGGGATTTTGGTTGAGGTACATGTTGGGTACATGGTTGAGACAAGTAGTTGATGAGTTGGCACATACATGAGGTGTATAGTTGATGATGTTGGTACATATTGATGAGTAGTTGATACATGATTGGTACATACTTGGTACATGGTTATATTCACTTGTTTATGGTACAGGTTGATTACAAGTTGTTTGGTACAAGTTGGTGCATGGTTGATGCACTTGTTTATGGTACAGGTTGATTACATGTTGAGGTACAGGTTGATGCATGGTTTATGCATAGTTCAGGTTTATTGGTACAGGTTGTTTGGTGCAGGTTTACAACAGTATATCTCAAAGTGATAGTGTGGTAGTGGTTCCATCATTCTACTTATACGTCAGGGTGGTTGGACGGGGCAAGGACAGGTGGTTGTAGCCACCTTCCAGTTGTAGCCGGAGAGCATAGGGAGTTGTAGCCTCCTTATGGTTGTATCTAGAGAATTGGGGAGTTGGAGCTTCCCTCAGATTGTAGCTTGAGAAACTAGGGGATTGAAGCCTTCTTCCAGTTGCAACTGGAAAACAAAGAAAGTTGGTGCTTCCAATGAATCTAAGTCTTCAAGACATATAAGAAAAAACATTCCATGGTTTTCTCCCACTTTGCGTTTCCACGTAAAAAACTGGTGTACTGTGTATGTGTATGATTGTTCATTTGTTCATTGCTTATTTAATTTGTAGTTATTGGATGATAATGATGCATTGATAAAACATTGGATCATATGGTTAAAAAGGATTAAATTTCTTTATTACTGATTCACCCCCCCTCTCAGTAATCCAACAATTGGTATCAGAGAAGGTTCCTTCACAAATCAATTTAAGCAATGAAAGGTAGATCATGGAGAGCAAAAACTTGTATAAAAATGGAATATCACAGTTTGATGGACATAAGTATGCATTTTGGAGCATAAGGATGAAGACATATATACATGCACAAGGATTTGAAATTTGGCAATCAATTGTAGATGGATACATAGTACCAACAATTCTACCAACAAATGACAAAGCAGTTAAACTCGGTCAGAATAATTCCAAAGCCATAAATGCACTTCTGAATGGTCTTGGTGAAACGGTATTCACCAAAGTTGCACATTGTAAATCCGCTAAAGAGATTTGTGACAAACTTCGATATATTTATGAAGGAGATTGAAAAGTCAAAGAAACAAAGAATCAAACTTACAGAGGTCAGTTCGAACAACTAAAGATGGAATAAGATGAGAATATTGCATCTTACTTCTTACGAGTCGATGAAACAATAAATGCAATCATGGGATTGGGAGAAGAAATTCAAGAATCTGTAATTGTTAAAAAGGTAATAAGATCTCTTCCTATGAGATTTGACCCTAAGATATCAACACTATAAGAAAGAGTAGATCTAAACTCAATAAGAATGGACAAACTACATGGAATCTTCACAACATATGAAATGAGAACTGAACAGAAAAATCCAGATGTAAAAGAAGCAACCTTCAAAACATCCAAAAGATAAAAGAAAAAGGGAAAGCAACAAGAAAAATAACATAGCAACAATAGTGACGTCTTGGAAGATGATGAATAAGTGGCCAACTTTGTCAAAAGACTGAACAATGGAACCGATGACAGGTATAGAGGTAAGCTTCCTTTGATTTATTTTAATTGTGATGGCATTGGTCAATTTGCTAACAAATGTCCTCATAAGAAAAAGATAAATGATGAAGGTTACTAAAAAAAAAAAAAACATATAAAGACAAAAGAACCACAAAGAAGGTTTTCAAGAAAAGCTTATGCACCAAAGAAGACATCTCATAATCAGATGAAGATGAAGTCGGTGACAGTGAGACATAAAGAGTTCTATTAATGGAAGTAGAAGACTCTAATAAAGAAGACTTTGAAGAAGAATATGAAGAAGCCGAAGAAGAATATGAAGAAGTCGAAGAAGAAATTGAAGAGGCAGAATTTGACTACCAAGAGGAATTGTTGAGTGCCATAGAAGTTATCAGAAGAGAAAAGAGGAAAAACAAGAATCTACAAGAAGAACTAGACAAGAAAGAAGACACTCATGAATTAGAACAAATTATCACAAATTTGAAGGTTCAAATTGAAGAAGATAAAATAATTGATCTTCAAAAGAAAAATATGCAGAACAACTCAAAAGTTTTGAATGACATTATCAGTAGTCAAAGGCCTAATCATGACAAGTTCGGACTTAGATACAATCAAATAGAAAATGGATTAAGCTCCAAAATAATAGAACAAGAAACATATCCAAAAAGCTATGCAGAAACAATCAAAGGGGATAGGAAGGTGTACATAGAAAATTACAGGGACACTCCTCCACCGAGAAGTTTCAGATTTCAGAATCAACGATTGACATAAACAAATAGGTCTTAGGAAGAAGAAGGATTCATAAGAGCACCTCATTTCATAAGATATTCAACTCCCAGGTATCAAACTATAATTTTTGGTTTATTTTATGCATGTAATAGTTTTAGACATAAAGATGTGAATTGCAGAGCTAACAACAAGAACATAAACAACTTTGAAGGTCATACACAAAAGGGTTATCCAAAAAGGCCCAGTGAAACACAAAGAAGAAGTTACAACATGCTTGAATCATTAAGCACTGAAGTGGAATGCTACAATTGTAACAACTTTGGAAACATGGACAAAAATTGCAGAATGACAATCCCTCCTAGAGAACGACAACAGAACAACAACAATCACAGACAGGAACCTCAGAAAAGGACATGGATAAGAAAGCATAATCAATACATCAATGAAGAATGCATACTCTCTCTATAAGCTAAGTAGAAGAAACGTGGTTGGCATGTTGACATTGGCTGTTCAAAACACATGATAGGTGATAGAGACAAGTTTCTTACGTTAAGAAAGGAAAGAAATGGATCATTCTCCTTCGGAAATGATGATTCAACTAAAATCATTGGAAAAGGCATAGTCAGAATTGGGAACAAGAATACAAAAACAAGAAATGTTATACTAGTAGAAGATACGAAACATAATATTCTATGTGTCATTCAAATGTGTGACCAAGGTCATAAAGTTACTTTCGATTCACAAAAGTGTGATATAAGAAAATAAGGTTTAGGAAAATTGATTGCTACAGCTGCGAGAACTTCAAGCAACATATATGTGTTAAGTGAAATTGGAAATGAAAAGCGTTGTCTAGGAAAGGAAGATGAAAGTTGGCTATGGCACAGAAGAATGGGTCACATACATTTTGATAACCTTGTCAAAGTCAACAAAAGAGAACCAGTCAGAGAAATGCCTTAGATCACGAAACCAACCAACACTCTTTGCAAGCATTATCAACAAGGAAATCAAACAAAGACCATGTTCAAATCAAAGGAATATTCAATAACACGACCAATGGAAATTGTGCATACTAATCTAGTTGGACCAACTACAACAAAGGGTTTAAAAGGTGATAAATATTTTATGTCATTAGTTGATGATTATACAAGAATGACTGCAGTTTGCTTTCTCAAGAATAAGTCAGAAACTTTTGAAAACTTCAAGCTCTACAAGGAAATGGTTGAAAATGAAATGGATTCAAAAATCAAATGTTTGAGATCTGATAATTGAGGAGAGTTTAGTTCAAAGGAACTTATGGACTACTGCAACAATCATGGAATAACAAGGAAATTCTTCATTGCTAGGACACCTCAACATATTAAAGTTGTTGAAAGAAAGAACATGATAGTACAAGAAATGGCTTGAACAATGCTAATGGATTCGAAATTGACATATATTTTTTGGACACAGGCAGTGCATACAACAATTCACATTCAAAACAAAGTAATGCTTAGAAAAAACACTGACAAAACTCCCTACGAGATATGGAAAGGAAGACCAACAAATGTGAAGCACTTCAGAGTTTTTGGAAGCAAATACTACATCAAAAGAGAATATGGAAAAATGAGAAAGTTTGACTCTCATGTAGACAAATGAGTACTTGTTGGTTACTCAAGTACAAGGAAATCATACAAGTGTTACAACCTGAGATTGAACAAAGTTGTGGAAAGCATCAGCGTAAAAATTGATGAAACATGTAGAAAAGAATTAAAGAAAGAAGAAAATGAATCAATGGAACAACTTTACGAAAAAGAAACAAAATATGAAAAATAAGTAGAAGGAGAATATGAAGAGGATTCAATAGAAGCAGAAGAGAAAGTTCAAAAAGTAACTCCAAAGACACCTAGCATACAAGTACAGAAGAATCATCCTTCATATCAGATTATCAGAAACACAGATGAAGGAGTTGAGACTAGAAGAAGAATCCGTTCACCAAAACAAACACACCTAACACTCTCATCTATGATTGAACCAACCTGCTTTGAAGAGGCCAACAAGGATGAATTTTGGAATAAGGCCATGGATGAAGAATTGGATCAAATAGAGAAAAATGACACTTGGGAATTGGTTCCAAGACCAAAGGATAAGAATGTGATTGGCACAAAGTGGGCATATAGGAATAAATTGAATGAATATGGACAATTTACAATGAACAAATCTAGATTGTTATGTAAAGGATACACATAGGTTGAAGGAATCGACTTTGAAGAGACATTTTCCCTAGTTTCCAGAATGGAAGAAATCCGATTGCTTTTAGCTTATGCATGCTCCAAAAATATTAAAGAGTATCAGATGGGTGTAAAATCAGATTTTCTGAATGGAGAACTTGAAAAAGAAGTCTACATTGAACAACCAGAAGGATTTCAGTTGTCATAGAACGCAGATTATGTGTGTAAATTAAATAAGGCCTTGTATGGTCTAAAACAGGCTCCTAGAGCATGGTACTCTAGAATAGATAAATATCTACAATAGGCAGGGTTCAGAAAAGGAAGTGCAGACAACAACATCTACATCAAGGTAAGTCAAGATAGTATTTTATTAATTGAAGTTTATGTTGATGATATTATTTTTGGTAGTGATGACAGGTTAAACCAGAAATTTGCAAAGGATATGCAGAATGAATTTGAAATGTCATTACTTAGAGAACTATCATTCTTTCTGGGACTTCACATACGTCAAAAAAAAATGAATTTTTATTTCTCAAGCCAAGTATATAAGAGAAATGCTAAAGAGATTTGGAATGGAAGATTGAAAACCAGTTATCACTCCCATGCAAACCAGTTGCAAGTTGAGGAAAGACGATGATTCAAAGTCTACAAATCAGAGGACGTATAATCGAGACTCCTTGATCCAGACCAGATGTATAATCGAGCATGAGGACGTATATTCGAGACGCGTTGTCCAAACCTTCGAAATTCAAGTCCGAACTTGGTTTCGGAGCCTACCCACAGCTTCTATCTTGTCTTATGACGCTTTGGAAGATGCTTTCCTCAGACAATGGGGCGAGAGAAAAGACCATCTATATTATTTAACCGAATTTGGGTCTTTAAGGAAAAAGAACTAAAAAACAGTCATGGAATTTATTCAGAGATTCAACAAAATGTATAATAAAATCCCAGTCGAGGTTAAACCATCCCAACCCGCGGCCAAAGTAACTTTCGCCGGAGATTTTGAACCAGATTTTGCACTCCTTTTGCGAGAGAGAAGGGGAGCCACGTTAAACCGAATGCAGGACGATGCGATAGAAATAGAGTCTAATATGATGGCTTCGGGTAAGCTTAAAACTAAATTAGAGACTGGAAACTGAGAGACCAAATGATTTAGAGAACAAGCAGGTCCTTCAGGGTCAAATAGATCCGCAGACGATAGGGTGGACGATATGGCCAGAGTAATTAAAGAACTGGAAAATAAAATATCCAGAATGGAACTTGAATAGGCTAAAGATGACCCTTTCCCCAAAAAGGATTTCAAGAGGAACCCTAACCCCCTGAACCAACAAAGACAAATAAAAAATGAGGATAAAAAAATACAAGCTCCCTTAAAGAATGAAAATTTCATAGGAGCGAACGATTTTCAAGACTTTGGAGATTCAGATAATGATGTCACGAATTTCGGTGATGAATGCACTCAACCATATCTGACTCGAGAAGACTATGAAAAATCCCTAAACACACAACAACCGACGAATAAGGGTGAAGAAGGTGATCACACTGATCTCTGTGAATCTCAACCAGAAACTGAGATGATAATGGCTGAGTTTCAACCAAAGTACAACCTAAGATCTAAGAGTAAGCCCACCTCAACTTCTCAACCCAAGAAAATCCTTCAAAGAGGTCAAGCTTACGAGACTCCTTCGGAAGAGACCTTATTACCCAACAACAAAACGAAAAACGGTAAGCGCACAATAGTCCGAAGTGGAAAAAGTTGAAACCCAAGCACAAGGAACCGAACCAGTAAATAAAGTTACGTCTTCAACCAAGACCATGAGTGATAAAGTGGTCCAAACAAATAAGTCGGAAAGGAAGGATTCAAAAGTATCAACCAAAGAAACAAAAAAGGTGAGAGGAAATTTCAGTTTTGAATATGAGATAAATAAAATTAAGATACCAATCCCTTTGGTAGAATTAGGAAAAAACCCCATTTATCGGAAGAAAATTACCAAAGCGATGGGCGTCTCTGAGCTAGAAAGCCAGTCTGATGTTTTAAACCTGGAAGATGATAGACCTAACATCACCTTTGGTCCCCATTTTTAAGGGGCCAAAGACACCATAGCTCCCTTTTATATCACTCTAAATGTGTATGATCAATTGCTACACAATTGTATGTTAGACTCCAGAGCCTCCCATAACGTTATGCCCAAGATTATTATGGACAAGTTGGGTCTCCAGATCACCAGACCTGATGGAGATCTATACACTTTTGACTCAAGAAGGGTTAAGTGTATGGGGATGATTAAATATCTGGTAGTTACCCTGGCGCAGGTCCCGGTTAAGAGTATCCTGATGGATGTGGTGATCACAGATATTCCCCCTAAGTATGGCTTGCTATTATCCAGGTCACGAGGAGCCAAGTTGGGGGGTTATCTTTAGTTGGACATGACGTATTCCACAATCCCTGTGTTCGGTGGTCAGTTCACTCGGTTGTACAGAGAAATGAGATTATCATATACAGTCAATGAACTTCAAAACCCAAACAATTTCCCTGATTACATTGCGGACCAAGATCTGGGAAATTGTATCTTGTCTTTTGATGATGGTTTAGATGGTTGTCTAGAAGAAAATGATATAGAGAGAGAAGAATCATATTACATGACTGAAGACCTGTGTAACACTGGTGTCTGGAAAATGTATTTTGACGGTGCTTCATCTTCTGAAGGGGCGGGTGCAGGAGTGGTTTTAGTGGCTCCCAGAGGTAAGTTCGTTGTTCCTTTTTCCTATCGACTGCAGTGGGACATAGATTACACTAACAACATTTGTGAATATGAAGCGTTGGTCTTAGGATTAGAGGCTGCCAAGAAACTAAATATAAGTAACTTGGAGGTATATGGTGATGCAGAGTTAATAGTCAAACAAATAAACCGACAGTACCTAGCCAAGCACCCCAGACTAAGAACATACAGAAATTGCACTTGGGATCTCATGGAATTTTTTTTCTCATCCATGAATGTCCATTTTATCCCTCGCGCAGAGAACCTACATGCTGATGCATTGGGAAAGGCAACTTCAACCTTATCTCCTCCCACGAATTTCAAATTGAAGTATCACATTGAAATCAGATACAAACCCTCTATACCAGACAATATCTGACACTAGAAGGTCTTTGAAGATGACGAACAAATTAAGAAATTTCTTGCAGCAGTGGGTGAGTTCTTCGAAACTCATCCAGACCAGGAAAATCAAAATGACCCGATGTGGATCATGCAAGAAGAGGAAGATCCTGAAACCTTCCGAGAAAAAATTGTGGATCATCGTATGCTGGTCCTTAAAAACAACCAGATTCTAAAAGGATTAATTCCTTTAGAAAGACTTTTTGATCAGAACGACGTACCTGTAAAATCCACTTTGCAACCCCAACCAGAAGAAGTGGAGGACTGTGATATAGGAACTGAAAAAGAATCCAGGGTGGTAAAAATATCCAAGTTCCTCCCTCCCGAAATGAAAGTTAAGTATAAAGACCTACTCATACAGTATAAAGATGTTTTCGCTTGGTCTTACGATGAGCTAAGAACGTATGACACTTCCATAATTGATCACAAGATACCTTTGAAGCCCGGGGTCAAACCGTTTAAGCAAAAGCTTAGACAGATTAACCCCATTTTGTTACCTATGATCGAAAAAGAAGTTAAGAAGCTTTTAGACGCGAAAATAATTGTACCTCTGAGATACTCGGTCTGGGTAGAAAACCTGGTCCCGGTCAGGAAAAAGAGCGGGGAAATCAGACTGTGTGTGGATTTCCGAAACTTAAATAAGTTGTCTCTCAAGGATAATTATTCGCTGCCCAAAATGGACCATGTGTTACAAAAATTTGTTGGAGAAAACCGAATGTCTATGATAGATGGGTTCTCTGGTTATAATCAAATCTCCATGAATGAACAAGACAGGGAAAAAACTGCATTCACCACACCATGGGGTACGTTCATGTATGACAAAATGCCTTTTGGTTTGATTAATGCAGGGGCCACTTTCCAACGCGCTATGGACATCGCCTTCGTAGGATAAAGGGACAAGTTCGTAGTCATTTACCTCGACGATTTGACGGTTTTATCTAAAACTGATGAAGAACACTTGATGCATCTCAAAGAAACCTTCGAAAAATTCCGCAGGTTTGGTCTATCTTTGAACCCAAAGAAATCAAATTTCTCTATGCGGGAAGGTAAGATTTTGGGCCATATCGTATCTAGGGATGGAATCAGGATTGATCCTAAGAGGATTGAAGCAATAGATACTATAAATATTCCCAGAAATGTAAAAGAGATTCAATCTTTCTTAGGAAGAATAAATTTTTTACGAAGGTTTATCCCTAATTTCGTTGAGATTGTCAAATTGATCACAGGGATGTTGAAGAAGGACAACGGAGTAAATTGGACAACCGAGGCCAGAGCATCGTTCGCGCATATTAAAAAGGTCATAAACGAGGCACCTGTGTTAGCAAGCCCAGACTATCTGAAATATTTTCTTATCTTCTCATTTGCCTCTAAACATACTATCGCCGCGGTGCTCCTACAAAAGAATGAAGAAGGATTCGAACAACCGATCGCGTTTTTTTAGCAAGAGCCTTAGAGACGCAGAACTGAAGTATGACATAATAGAAAAATAGGCATATGCAATGGTAAAAGAACTAAAGGCATTCAGAACCTATGTGCTACATTCAAAGATAATCGTGTACGTGCCTACCAGTTCTGTGAAAGATATATTGGTACATCCAGACAACAACAGAAAAAGAGGGCGATGGCTCGCTAAAATCCAAGAGTTCGATCTAGAAGTTAAACCGACCAAATTGATAAAAGGGCAAGACCTGGCCAAACTATTAGCTGAGTCAAATTTCAGAGCCCTCGATATCAATTGCCCGCAGGAAGGCGATGAAGACACAGTCCTAAACGAGGTTGATGAAGAAACAAGTCCAAACCAGATCGAAGAGAAGTTCTTATCATCGGGCTGGTATAGAGACATAGTGTCATACCTGCTAACCCTAAAATTCCCAAATGAACTATCACCATCTAAAGCCATAACTTTAAAACTCCATGCAGTTAAATATTGTATCGCCGAAAGTCAGCTATATTGGAAAGATCCACTCGGTTTCCTGTTAGTCTGTTTAGTCGAATCGAAAACTCCGCGGGTTATAGACGAATTTCATGAGGGAGTCTGTGGGAGGCATCACGCATGGAGATCTACAGCTTACAAGATATTGAGGGTTGGGTACTACTAGCCGAAACTCTTTTCGGACGTCAATACCAAAGTGCGTGCCTACAACCCTTGTCAACTATTCGCAGGTAAACAGAAGCTCTCGACACTGCCTCTAGTCCTAGTCAAAGCTGAAGCCCCATTTCAGCAATGGGGTCTAGACTTCATAGGCGAGATTAATCCCCATTCCAGTGCTGAACATAAGTGGATCTTAACAGCTACAGATTATTTTACCAAGTGGGTGGAAGCCATTCCAACCAAAAAGGCAACAGACTCGGTGGTAATCGACTTCTTGGAAGATAATATTTTGTCAAGATTCGGTTGTCCCCGAAAGATAGTTACTGACAATGCCCAGGTCTTTAAATATATGGCTATGATCAGCTTCTGTCAAAAGTATAACATTGTTCTTGGCCATTCCACATCATATTACCCTCAGGGGAACGGATTGGCCGAGTCATCTAACAAGAGCCTGGTAAATATAATTAAGAAAGTATTGGATGAAAATAAAAGGTCTTGGCATGTGCACTTAAAATATGCATTATGGGAAAACCACATCAACACTAAAAGGTCTATCGACATTTCTTCGTTTCAAATGGTCTATGGGATAGATGCTGTTCTACCTATAAACCTAGTGCTACCAGTGATGAAGTTATGGTAGGATCAAAACGAAGAACCCAATCATGTAACCAAGAGAATTAATCAGCTGATTAAGGTTCAAGAACATAGAGTTGAAGTTGATGAAAAGATGCAGAAGTACCAAGATGATATGAAAGCATTGTTCGACCACAAGGCAAAGGACAAGGAATTCCTCCCAGGCGATTTAGTGCTAAGATGGGATGTGAGAAAGGAAGAAGCCGCGAAGCATAGTAAATTTGACCACCTCTGGTATGGACCATTCAAGGTCTCGGCTCCGGAAGGAAAAAATTCTTTCCTACTGGAAAATATAGACGGAGAAGTCCTCAACGCCCCTATCAACGGGCGATATTTAAATCATTACATGACGTAACAGTCGCCAGATTAAAAAAAAAATAAAAAAAATAATAAAAAATAAATAAATTGTATTACATATATTTTGTGTACATACATGCATTTTCATTTAAACATTGCTTTTTGATTTTTTGTTTTTCCATTCATAAACTTTCGACACATTTTGGATAATATTAGTATTTGTCTTTTACAAGATTCCAACTGCATACAAAACAAACAGGAGGAGTAAACTGAAAGTCGGTGTCAGAAATAAATTGACATAAACAGGTGATACCTAAAGTAATTTCATATTGCACAAAGAAAGTAAAATGAAAAGGTAAAGATGAGATTTTTCAAAAGACATGTTATAAAGGACTATTAAAGAAAACCGAGGCAACGCCATTCAAACTGAAGTATCAACTGAAATGATAGATAACAAAGTTGTTTCTTGGTTTGATAATCTCTGAAAAAATTAAGACAATTTAAGCGATTCACCCAATCTAAAAACAGTCAGTCAAGTAAATTATCCCCGAAAATATCTACAAGAGTCAGTCTTGAATTGTTTGACCTCTGTATTTTCAGTCAGTAAATCGTTACCTGGCATCCTTTCTATCTTCGGGTTTAACTTTCAACAAGTCACCATCTTTCCGTTTCATATACAAAGGGATAATAGTTTTTCATTTCAACCTCGTGAGTTTCAAAACAGATTGTGGAAAGAAAGCGGGTCTTCACAACTACTCAATCCCCCGCTAAGCGAAGGAACATTTAGAGTGATCCTAACTTTCCTAGGTTTTTCAACGACATCAGAAGATTGAAGCTTTCTCAAACAGAATGCCCTTAAAAAGTAATTTTCCTTTTTCTCCCTAAGAATGAAGACATTGTGAAGGTCAAGGGAAGGTTGGTACCGAGTAATCAAAGTAAGTTGATAGACCTATAATGCAAAATATTACACATATATCAACCCTGATACAAGCTGATTGCCCCCATCTCCGCGCTTTGAAAAGTAAATTATAAGATAGGTGTTGAAAGGAAATTCATAAATGATTGCCCCCACCTAGTCCAAGAGACGATGAAAGGAAATTCAGAAATGATTGCCCTCGTCTCAGCATTTAAATGCATAAATATATTCCGAAGTGGTGAAAGGAAATTCAGTAAAAGGGCCCAGATAACTTCACCGAGGTACTGAACAGGCTCCTTGGTAGTGAAGCAATGTCTGAGATATCTGTAAGGCTGTTATACATGAATACCACTCTACTCTGGTAACCAATGATTTTTAAAAACCTGATCCACATCCCAAATTCAGACGGGACTCCCCAATTAAAAACATATAATCTTATTCTTTTGATTCAAGCCGAGAGCCGCAAGATCTGTTGGGCCTCCTAGGACTGTTTCGATTGTCTTAAAACATACCTGAATTTAGTAGCGGGAAAGGGAAAATTGTGAAAGGGACTACAACTATGTTTAAAAAGAATATCTGATTTTGAAAAAACTTTTCAAGGTAAAGAACGAAGTCTTTTTCCCCCTTCGGTCCTCTTTTCTTGGGAACCTTTTCGCCTGATTGAGATTTTGACTCCATTTACCCAATATTGGCACGTGATCTACTGTTCTTCCCGCCTCATAGGAAGGCGGGATCCCTAGTTGGAGCCTATGTTGGAGCCGCCCTTGTTTTTCTAGCCCGTCACAAATTTCATTCTTAATGCTTGAAATCTAAAGATGGTTTTCATTTTTCCCTCTGAGATATCGAGATCTCTGAAAGTGTGTCACGCGAGCAGTGATGATTGTTATACTCTCGAAACGAGTCCTACCTTTCGTAAAAATGCTTCCTCTTTTGTTCTACTTCGGAATCTCGTAGATCGGATACTATAGGTCATGTAGTTCACACGTCCCGAGTCACGAAACAATGAAGTCATTTTAATTTTTCACTCAAGACATTAACGAGGGTAAAGTTTTCCCTAACCCATGATTAAGCGTCGTTGGGGTTTTGCTCCTCAACGTTTGCCAAACCCAAAAAATTATTTTCTTGGCCCCGATAGCCGAGAACACGTGATCCTTATTCGACTAACCCATGTCAAGGATAAAGGCAAAATCTAACCATGGTAAAATATTCTCTCAGCGTTTCGCCACTCGACGTTGTCCTTTTCGAAAGTTACACCGTCTAAACCCCGACTCGCGAAATCACAATGCGGTTATAACATGATTAATTAATCACTTAATCCAATATTATCTTCCCTTTAATTAAGTCATGTTATTTGAGATTCTATCTTATTTGTAAAATTTTATAAATATACCCCAGAAATAAATAAACAAGGCTGGACCTTTTTGTGTCGATTGTAACAAAGTTTTTTACATCTGAGAGTTAATACAAAGCAAATCTGAAGATTCTCAATTCCATCACGACCGTGTTACAAGTTTGTTTCCTTGTATCTCATATTTCGTTTCATTTCATATTCTTAATTGATGTGCTTCGTTATAATTTAGTACGACCACTACTATAGCGAATGAATTTTGGTTTTTTGTAGTTGTTTACTATTTTTCCTCTGTACCAGCTATCAGCGGGTGTAAGACCAGTCCACATTTTCAGAATTCTTCACATATTCTTTGCTACATCGGTTATTTCCTTACAATTTTCCTCTTCTGTTTATACGTGAGATTCTCCCTTGGTAGG
Source organism: Picea engelmannii (assembly GCA_009831015.1). Classification (NCBI taxonomy): domain Eukaryota; kingdom Viridiplantae; phylum Streptophyta; class Pinopsida; order Pinales; family Pinaceae; genus Picea; species Picea engelmannii. The sequence continues at coordinate 426,617 of ML778743.1, forward strand.
AGCCTTACCCTATAGACAGCTAAATGTTTTTCTCCCACCTCACACCTTTTATTAAAATATAATACAGTTACAGGAAAGAGCCTTTGATTTGCATCCCTATTTTATTCCTAAAAACCATAAATTCTCTTTTATACGACCAAATTGAGACATCACTTAATCTCTCTCTGAAGTTTTTCGCTTCTTTAATATTCCTCCATGACTGTCCCTGTACCAACACAGCCTAACATTGAACCCAGGCTATCGAACTAAACACACATTGCCTTAAACCTTTTCGAAACTATTCTTAAAATGACTACTAACCGGGTCGAACTTGAACGTTCATGGGCAGCCATTGAACACGAGATAAATATTCAGGAACAGTTGGAAGCTAGACAACGCCAACGTAGAAATCTTCCTTAGTTTCCTTTGCTGAAGGTTGACGTTTCTCTCTTCTCGATATTTTACCCACTTTTGGATGCCTTGACACTGTACTTCTAAGCCTTAAGTACATACTCAGGAACAACAACATCATCGAATGGTTAATAGGAGGCATCAATATCTTCCACTTGGTCATCTGGAATCATGATCACTGACTAGAATATCTATAAATCATCGGAAGTTTTGTTCTCTTTATCTTCACGCAGAAGATAATCTTTCTTATCTTCACACAGAAGATGTCCTATGAGTTTTTCCATTCCTTTTATGTTCTCCCTTCTCTTGTAATCATCTATCTCACCCATCCACTGGGGAGGACTACTACCATATCTTCACTCCTAGTCATACCACATGGACTAGAGAAGCTAAGATGCTAGCCTGGGCAAGACTAGACTCCCTTTCCATGATCCACGTAA
>ML778743.1:438291-467352 GCA_009831015.1 Picea engelmannii
AATGAAAATGTCTCCTTGGTATATATAGGAGACTAGGAGGTATAATTACAACTAATGGCCTAAATCCGACATAAATAAAATAACATTACTAATATAATATGCCCCAATTAAGGGGTAATGATCCAATATTAGGGCTTAACAATTTCAACAGTTCCGAAGGCAACACTATAACCAATCTAGCTTCTCTTCATGCCTCAAAACATTCTTGGTCAATTAACCTTTTTATCAAGGGAATCATTTTCTAAATTCCCTCTCACTACTTCTTGAGCATACCAAACCATACCTATATGGCTACCATGCACCTCTGGATGTTAATCTGACCCATTGTTCATCTAGAAATGCCCCAACACTTCCTTTGCCACATCCAAGGTCAACATTTCATTAACCATTCTACGTTATCCTCATAAGGTAACATGCCATCGATATCATCATCATTTTACTTATGCTTCTATAATCATATCAATACTAACCATATGATCTATGACATCACCGTATTTTAAATCCAATAACATACTATAATAAGTCTATATGCATGTTATATACATGTTCAATCTTTTCCATATGCATTCCAACATATCCTCATGCACCAAGAATTTTACCCATGCTTACAGTGCATACGTATTCCAACTATTTTCCTTTTGGATTCACTTTCATAACTGGCAAGATTTTAGGTCAATAGGTATGTACATTCTCTTATCACAACCATGAGCTCATAAGATTTCTCATATGTTCATATCACTCGCTTCTTTATGAGGACTATCCATAGTCCAAGGAACTCCCTTTTCTTTTTTCCTATCGAGATTATTCTAGTAACAAGTTTCACTCATTACGGGTCAAGTAAACTAACCTTACACATTTTCTATTAATCCTCTAATTATGAGGAATTATACATACAATATTAGTCTCTTTTATTAAAGAAACAATTTATCACTACCAAGGATTCTATCACTTCATGTTCAATTCCTTTAACCACAAGGAATTTTCTATAAGGGTCTTATCCCTCATATAAACAACAATCATAAATGCTAGAGGCTCCAACTGCCCATACTTAGAGGAAACATTACAATCACTAGTTTAACCATCCCTTGGGATTAAGAAAACCTTAACAAGACTCTACCATTTTCATCCATTCACACTTAGGTTCAACAATTAGTGCTTGCCAACATATTCCCACTCATGTAGGAGTAGCTATCATAAATAAACAATATGTTCCTTCTGCTGCAAATCAAAATGTAACTTTTCTGCTTTAAGAAATTCCAAAATGAAATTTCAATCAAGGAGCTTGTGTAGACAATAGATAAACTTTTTTCCAACACAGATGAACTCTTTCTAATAGGATTGTCCTTGCCCTTTTATACCAGTCCCAAGACTGATTTCTGGCCCATCCAGGTCTAGTGTTGTAGCCTGCTTTAATACCACTCTGTAACAAACCCAACCCTTTAAGTACCTTTTTAAGGGACATGGTATTAACTTTTTTCTTTTCCTCAACCATATCAAAGTTTCCTCTAGAGGCTACCATCGTTTTCTACTCATCAAGAGATTTCCAATGACTATAACAATGCTTAGATCCAAGATTTGGATCAAACATTATTGCTTCCTAAATTTCCTTAGACCCTCATTGGTCCAAAGATGCTCACTACCACATGTATTCCTATCACTTGCACCATCCGATGCAACATTGACATGTCATCCGTCAGATGACCCACTAGGCCCTCCAAATCAATGACTCCCTCTGATAGATCTAACAGTCCTTTGAATTGAGTGGTCAACGACTCCGATCACCTCTCAGAGTCTCTCCATAAAAGTTCCTTCGTTTTAGGCACTCATACCACTCTGAAAAACTCTCTTCGACCTCACATACTCCAATGGATTTGTTAGATCAGAAGAAGAGCAAGGAAATCCCGTCAACCATTGATCAAGAGTAGTGGAAGGATAGATAAGTGGGGACAAAGGCACGAAGTCCCAGAGTAAAAAAAGGCAGTATGATCAAGACAAGGAAAAATATACAGTGATAGATATATTCGAAACTTCGACAATGATCAAATGATGGTATAAAGTGACAAAACTCCCGAAGCTATGAAGTAACAAAAAGTAAAAATCCTAGTCAGCAAGACCACATCGGCAAGGACACGTGGCCCAATCAGATGATGACAAATTCCAAAATACATATGGCACATAAGTTTTGTGAAAGTCACAAATCAGGGTGACACATGGCACACACACTATGAGTCCATGTCATCATAGGTGATGTCAACACGCCATGTCAGTCTAGGACTACAACCTTCGGGGATAACTAAATTCTCCTACCAGCAAAACTACCCAAAGCGTAAACAACCAAAGTCACGAATTGATGCTAGTCATTGTTGGCCCTTGACCAGGTTTTGTTGATATTTGGTCAAGTTTGAACTATTTTTGGACTTCAACAGCCTGTCGAAGGAGGAGTGTAAGATAAAGAAGAGATCGCGGGATCTCAGCCCCTTTTTGGGTCCTTTTTGGGATGTGGGAATATGTAACGGGAATGGGATGTCGGCCCATGGGTTTACCCATGTTTAGGCCTATTTTGTATGTATAAATAGATGTTTAGGCAATGTAAAAACAAAAGAAGAGAATGAAGGCATCTATGTGATGCTAGTATGCAAGTAGGATAAGTGCCAAGAGTTGGATTTGTGTGATAAGGAATTGTAAGGATTTTTGCATACTATGTGAGACTTGCAGAGTTAAGTGCAAGTCATTGTAGCAATATTGTGGAAGGCTTAGTGATGGAACGCAAGGAAGAAGGATCTAGCGAGTTTCTCAGATCTTATGTCCTGTGCGAAATAAGGTTTTTGAGGCTTTGTGATTGTAACCGATTGACTGAAGACAATAAAGAAGAAGAGTTGGTGGACATAGCCCCAGGGTGGGGGTGAACCACGTAAACACTATGTTGTTATGCTTTGTTCTTGTATTAATGTGTTTATGACTCTCTTGCTAAGTGCTTTAATAGAGATAGATAAATTTTTTCATGATTTGTGCTAATGATGTGTAAGAATGTTAGATCTGACTTCTATGAATGCGCTTAGTGCTTTCTTCCGCTAGATTTGATCCATCTGTTTGTGCTAAGTGCTTAATTACATTAGATCAATGTGAATGTTGTGAAGCTCTGTTTTATCAACGTAGTAGATATTGATTTCATATTAAGGATCTGACGATGCTAAGAACTCTATTAAGTATCATAATCATAGATCTGTGTCCCAGCTAAGGTTGTAGACACCCGAGTCTCATAACCACCCCTGCCTCTACCTTAGGTGAGACTTCATCTACTTCACAAGTGTTTCCGAAAGGGCTGATATTTAGGGTTTTGTTGGTGTGCTATTGTAGCATTGAACCCTGGGTCTGCCCCTATGCCAACAAATGGTTCTGTTGTCGGGACTTAAACTGTGATTGTTGGGAACTGAGAAAGTAGAATATTTGTGAAAAGATTCATCCTGAAGTCGTGAAAGCTCTGTGCATAGATCTGTCGCTCTAGTGCACATTATTCTACTTGATTTATAAAAATTTGTGCTAAAATAAAGAATCCTGACCTGAAGAAAAGAAGTCAGATTTGAAGGAGAGAAGAAATATCTAAAAGCTTTGTGCTCTAAGAAAGGTAAAAGTGAGAATTTATGATTAAAAGAGGTAACATTTACAAGCTTTGTGCTCTTATAAAGGTAAGAATAGTGAATTTTTTTAGATCTGGAAGTTTTGTGCTCTGTAGAAGTAAGATAAGTGGAAATTTTTGTTTCTAGAGTATGGATATAGGTATGCTTAATAGAGTCTTTCCTAGTTCAAAAACTAGGGTATTGATAGATGAAGGAAGATTTGATATTAATAGATCTGATAAGAATAGTGAAAGATATGTTATACCTATGCATAGAAATAATGTTTGGACTAACAAATGGATTCAGGATCCTAGAAATAATTTGTTGCAGGTTAGCTCCTATGCTCCTAGCATGCACTATAGGAGAAGTTGGGGATAATTTAAAAGAAAGAGAGGATTAACCTTTTTGAGCCTCTAAATTGACATCCCCACTACCCTATTATACTCCTCATTTATACCTTTTTGGCCTGCCTAAGCTTGGATAAATGACAAAGAACACTACCATTAGCCATTGATAAGGTCACAAGGTAAAGTATAATTGAATTCATGCATTTTTTGGTTCATTGAGCTAGGAAACTAAATATTTCATGTACTAATGTTTTAAATTGCCATGTGTAACCTTTGACCTCTAGATGAGTCTAACATTTCTATATCAACTTAGCCATCCGATACTTATGCGCCAGATTGCCACTGTCTGAATCCGGTACCAAGTGCACCTTCCATTCAGATCCAGTACCGAACCATTCACTGTCGCGATCCGATACCAACAACCGCAGACTGTTCTAGTTTAGTACCAACCACTTGCATGCTATTCGGATCCGGTACAATCTACCGAATCTCACCTGTCACAATCCAGTACCAATACAGGAAGCAAAATATACCAAGTTTAGCTCCAGATCGTGCCCAAGATAATTGTTGGATGTTTTTTGAATCATCAAAGCTCTAGCAAGGCTATGTTAAGTTAGTTTGTTTATTACTTCATCCTCATACACTTCATGTTATGAGGATGAAGCTTAAAATATGTAACCGAATATATAAATTTGACGATTGACTGATCTGCTAAAGATTTCACCTCCTTTTGTTTCATGACTAAGATTGTTTAAATAGTGATGGCAAGGATGGTGGAAGTAGTAGGGAGATAGCATAACACAGCATGTGAAGCAACGTTACATATTGTAGAACATATTCTGAGTTTAATTTTAACAGAAGGATGCCATTTATTTCCATGTCTTGACCGTTTATGAATGAATGTGAGTTGAGTTGTTAGCATAGTTTAATTCAATGTTTTGAGGTTTGAGTAAGAGTGATGTGTGGATTGAAAGCAAGCTTACTGTAGAATCCAGTCACTGACCTATTGAAGCGGCAAGGGCCCACAACCCAAAAAAGGTCAGCATATTTGTAGATTAGTGTTAGCATTTGATTTCAGTAGCATAATCATGAGATTAGTTGAATCTTGATTCTTTCAGATGATAACAGTATAGTTCAGTCTAGGATTTTGATTATATGATTGCTTAGAGATATTTACTTACTCTATTTTTCATATGTTCTGTTTATGTTCTTATGAATTTGATTTTGCCTAATGGACATGTATGTTGAAAGAAGTAGTCAAATGTATTTGGAAAATAACTAGTGAAGTTCACAATATAATATTGTGAACTACAACATACCCAGTATATTTATTATTGAACTGCCCATGCTATGTCTTGATGATTGATGTGTGATTCCCTTTTCAGAGTGTGATTGCATGGTTAGCTTCCCAGGTCAGATAACAGAGTTGATCTATCAAAAGAACTCCATCTCATACTTGCATGTGCCCTAATGGAATAAATAGCCTCTTTGTGAAAGTCAACCAAAGTGTGTTTTTGTTTGCTAGTTTGCTTTGTTTCCAGCATGCATAATCTAGAATAGTTCTATACTCATGACATTATAATTACCTTTATTACTGGTGTCTTGTAACTTTGTTGATTACGAATCCTAGATTGATAATTAATGAGTGCATTATACTAAACATATAAGTAGCACAACATTTTGGCGCCGTTTACGGGGAGTTGCAAACGATAGGAAGCAATTTTTAGCTTAGATTATTTGCATAGTTTTTGATTGATTTTAAAGGCTGCTTGAGGGAGGAGGATAAAATGTTTAAGATGTGAGTGAAGAGCCACGCGACCACTAGAGTGGGGTTCTCCGAAGCCAGGTTTCCTTCTTACCTTCTAGATAGAATTAGGATTTCAATTCAGTTAAGAATCAAATTTCCATTTTATGCATAGATATAAAGATAAATATGGTAGATTTGTAAGCTCTAAAGATTCAAAAACAACCCCCCCGCCCCCCCACTAATCCAACTGACACTGGTGCAAAAACAATTCCACCAGGAGGAAGTTCAAGGGGAGCCAGTGAGGCTCTAGAAGAAGAACCTAAAATAGAAGAATCAACATTGGGGCAGGAAGAACGTGAATCTGCTGAAGGAACTAAACTTTTAAGAGACACACAAAATCCAGTTTTTGAACCATCTATCAATGGAGGAGGAACACCTAGTGAAATGGTAGAAGAAGAAGGTAATGCAACCACTGAGACTGAGACCTTTGGGTTTCCAATCTTGGATATTTCCAGAAACATCAGCATGAAAAAAATCCCACTATCATCGTTACCCACTTTCAGAGGTATGCCAACTGAAGATCCAGACTTATTTTTATTTGAGTTTGACATATTATGTAGAAGCTAAAACTACTCAGACGATGCCCAAAAACTTAAGCTCTTTCCTACCACAATGAAGGATCCAGCCTTAAGATGGTTCATGAGCTTAGGAGAAAATACAATTCTCTCTTGGGATCAGATGAAAGACACATTTTTACGGAAATACCAAGACTATTGTAAGGATAATGCTAAAAATGACATTTTTAAAATGCAGCAAACAAAAGATGAAAGCCCTAAAGACTACTTAGAAAGGTTCTTATACAACTATCAGAAATCAAAATTGTTCACCACAGACCCAACTGTAGTAAGAACTGTATTTTTGAAAGGTATTGGAGATGTCTGCATAGAAGTTTTAAACTTGTTAAGTTCAGGATATGTGCACCAAAATCATTTTTCAGAGATTGTAGATTACTGTAGAAGATACTCAAGAGGACAAGCTAAAACATGCAAAGGACCAAGAGATTTTTTTAACAGAAATACAAGACAAATTATCAGGGACTGTCACCAGAATTGAGTTAGGAAACTTATTAGAGAACTTAAAAAAAAACATCTTGAGCACAATAAGTAACCAATTAGATACCCTAAAACTGAAAAATAAACAAGAAGAAGAGACTGTTTTAGCAATATTTTGTCCTAGATGTCGAAAGAAGCACTGTGAAAAATAATGCCCATTAAATGTCATAGAAATCTGTGGCATGTGTACACTAGAGCACCCCACATCTGAGTGTCCAACATTTCTTGAGCTACAAGCCATGCATAGGGGAGGAGGAGTCTCACAAGAACAACTATACCCTTCCAGAAGACCTTGGAGAGCACAAAACCCCAATGCATTTTATGACCCTAATGCACAGTATCAACAACAACAATGGGGTCCTCCTCCAATGCCCTATCCACAATGGACACCTTAGCAAGCTCAAACTCAACCTTGGAAAGAAGTTTGGAGGGGGATTGTGTATGGGAATCCCTCTTATCCTACATATCCATAGTATCCTGCAAACATTTCCCAATTACTACCTGGATTTAACCCACTGCAGATGCAAGCTTTACTTCCACCTCCTATACAACAACAATTTACAGTCTCCTTGAACCCTAATCAACAACAAGAAGTATCTATAAATGCCAATCAACAACCACAAAACCAAGCTGCCCACAACCCTTTGAGACCAACAACAATCCCTGCTCAACCAATCCTTAACCCCAATAATTGACCCACCCACCCTGTGCAGAATGCAGAAGTTCAAACCTTTCCCACCTATGAAATTCAACTAATATCAGGGAAAATTGTAAATCAATCAAATCCTAGGGTAATAATTCAAGAAGAAAATGATAATCATTCTGAAGAAGAAAACACTCAAACCACCCCTGTAGAAGAAGAGACTTCCCCTCCTATTCCAACCACTTCTCAGTACGTAGGAGTACCTCAACAGGTAATTTTCCACCCTACCTTGAAAGATTATTAGAGAAGAAACCTGACTCGCCCTTGCAAAAAGACACGTAGGATGAGTTACAAAATGTATGTATAAAAATACCTCTGCTGCAAGCCATTAAGGATATCCCCATATATGCCAAAATCATAAGGGATCTTTTCCTTAAAAAACCAGGAAGGAAGAAGAAGGAACCTCCCCTTGTTCAGGTGGTGGGGAAATTATCTGAATTTATTTTTGAAATTCCATACAAATATAATGACCCTGGGAACCTAGTAGTCTCTTTTGAAATTAATGGTATTTACTTACCAAAAACACTCATTGATTTGGGCGCAACAATTAATGTAATGCCTTTTGACACTATGCAAAAACTCCAAATCAACCAGTTGAGACCAACCCAAACCATGATAGAGTTGGCAGATAAGTCAGTCATTAGCCCTGCAGGAAGTCTAGATAATTTCACAGTCACTCTAGCTTCTTGGGAGTATCCAATAGACTTTATATTCAACTATTCTAAATAATCCTCCAAACCAGGACACCCTCTTGGCCGTCCTCGGCTGGCCACAAAAGATGACTTTATCAGTTGTTGGTCTGGTGAGATGACTATATCCAATGGCACACATAGCTAAAAGCTTGTCCTCTTCCCTCCTGCCCAACCAGCACATGAGATACTTGTTTGGTTAGAAAACCCTTATGGAGAGGAAGATTGCATCAGACCCCTGTTAACACTTGAACAAGTAAGAGGAATGTAAGAACAATCAGATAAACAAGTCTTAAGTTTATTTTTGGCTGATACAAATTGCATTGAATATCTGAGGTTTTTTGCAGAGTTGTCACACATTTTTAGTTCCGAATTTCAACAAAATTGGCACCCTGATATCACTCAATTATATACTTTATCACCAAATTCCTCAGAGAAGGAATAAAGTACTGAACTTGTTGAGATTAGCCCAGAAAAACCTTTGCATATCAACTCTAGTTTGGAACTAGAACAAAAGTCACAAGTAGTTGAAATGCTCCAAAGACAATTTGATTCCTTTGCATGGGATTATCCAGACATGAAAGGCATTCACCCTGACACATGCACACATCATATCTACACTAATTACCAAATCATACTAGTTAGACAACCTCAGCGAAGGATGAATCCAACCCTCAAAGATATTGTAAAAGAGGAATTGCAAAAAATCCTTCAAGCTAATCTCATATACCCCATTTCAAATAGTCAATGGGTGTCTCCACTTGTCATAGCTCCCAAGAAAAATGGTAAGTGGAGAATATGTGTATACTTTAGGGAGTTGAACAAAGGCACCCATCGGGATTGTTTTCCCTTACCATTTATTGATTAGGTGTTGATCATGTGTTGGATACCTTGTCCGGGAAGAATTATTTTTCGTTCCTAGATGGGTTTAGTGGTTATAACCAAACACAAATAGCACCCAAAGACCATGAGAATACCACTTTCACTTTCCCATGGGGAACCTATGCTTATAGGGTTCTTCCTTGTGGACTTTGCAATGCCCCAACCACTTTTCAAAGGGCTTTCCTAGCTATTTTCTCTGACTTGACCAATGATTGCGTGGAAGTCTACATGGATGACTTTACAGTCCATGGAAATGACTTCCAGGAAGCTTTGACCAGTCTAGAAAAAGTCTTGATTAGGTGTAAGGAAACTAATATTTCCCTAAGTAATGAAAAGTCAAAGATGATGCTCACTAAATTTATTGTTTTGGGACATCACATCTCTGGTTCTGGAATGAGAGTTGATCCGACAAAGATTCATATTATCACACAAATCAGAATACCTTCCTCACAAAAGGAAGTTCGCAGATTTTTAGGGTATGTTGGCTACTATAGAAGATTCATTCTGAATTTTACAAGCCTAGCTACCCCTTTATTCAAGTTATTATCTAAAGAATCCGAATTTAATTGAGATGATGAATTCCAAGTATCTTTTGAGATTCTAAAATAGAAATTGTCAACTACCCCTGTATTAAGAGGAGCAAATTGGTCCCTTCCTTTTCATATCTGTACCGATGCCTCAGACACAACCCTTGGGGCAGTTCTTGGACAAAGGGAAATCAAATGCTTTATGCTATTTACTTTGTCAGTAAAAATCTATCTCCAACAAAAGTTAATTACACGGTCACAGAAAAAGAATTGTTAGCTTTGGTCCATGCTATCAGTAAATTTAGACACTATATTACAGGATATCAAGATTTTGTACAGACTGATCATTCAGCCATCAAATTCTTAATGAAAAAACCTGTAACAAACCCTAGAGTTACAAGATGGTTCTTATTATTACAAGATTTTAATATCAACATTATTGATAGACCCGGTAAGGATAATCTTGTGGCTGATTTCTTATCTAGAATGATTCATTTGGGAGATAACACACCAGTAGATGATATCTTTCCTGATGAAAACTTGTTTTCTATTTCTACATTTACTCCTTGGTATGCAAATGTAGATAACTATCTGGTGACAGAGAAGATGCCTCAGAAATTGTCTCCTAAAGAAAAACAAAAAGTAATTAAGCTAAGTGCAAACTACATGTGGCACGATGACTGTCTCTACAAAACATGACCAAATTTGGTAATTAGAAGATGTGTAAGGGAAGATGAGATCCATGATATTTTGCAAGCCTACCATGATGGTCCTTATGGAGGAAACTTTGCTGACAAGAGGACTGCTTATAAAGTTCTGCAATTTGGTTATTATTGGCCTAATATTTTCAAAGATGCTAGAACTTATGTATCCAATTGTGATGAATGCCAACGAATGGGTAAGCCTACTGCACGAGACCAAATTCCACTTCAAGCCCAAGTAGTCATTGCGCCTTTCGAGAAATGGGCATTAGATTTTGTAGGGCCCATTAACCCTGCATCTAAAAAGAAAAAGTATATCCTTGTATGTACTGACTATGTGACTAAGTGGGTTGAAGCAAAATCTTTACCAGCTACAAGTGAACAATCAGTGGTAGATTTCCTTTTCAATGACAGTTTTACTAGATTTGGGGCACCTCAGGAAATTGTGACTGATCAGGGGACTCAATTTACCTCCGATCTAGTCAAAACTGTTACAGAATAGTACCAAATCAAGCACAGGAAATATACACCCTATCATCCACAGAAAAATGGACAAGTAGAGTCTACCAACAAAGTCATTGAGGCCATTCTTACTGAAACAATACAACTACACCACAAGGATTGGACTGATAGATTACTAGAAGCCTTATGGGCTTATAGAATCACCTGGAGGAATACAACATGACATACACCTTACAAGTTGGTGTACGGGAAGCAGGAGCTTCTCCCTATAGAATTCCAGATCAAAACCTTCAGGACTGCAGTACAATTTGGCATGAACTTAGATGAAGCCCATCAACAAAGACTCTTGCAGCTTAATGAGCTGGATGAAATCAGGCAGGAAGCACTTCAAAGAACCACCCTCATTCAAGAGCAGAGAACAAAATGGCATGACAAGTATCTCACAAAGAAAAGTTTTCAAGAAGGAGATTGGGCCCTGTTGTATGACAACAGATTCAAGAATTTCAAAGGTAAGTTAACTACTCATTGGATGGGACCTTATGAAATTGACACTATCTATGATAATGGTTCAATCATGATAAATACGATTGATGAACATCAGACACCACTACTTGTGAATGGTCACTGATTGAGAATTTATAACAAACCCCTGTCAAAAGAGGAATTTCTGACACGTGTAGTACATAATTCAGATATGCAGGTGATCAGTAAGGAAGGAAACCTTCCTACTGATCCACATTGATTGATTGATTTACTTTTAAAAACCTTTGTACATAGGTGTGGATTGTGTTTTGTTAATAAGCTAAAGGTAACAATGGATTCTTACCTCCTTTTGTCTTACTTTTTCATTTTATCTTTGTAAGTAGTTTTCTATAATTTATTTGATCCTTCACGAACTTGCTAAACATTAGGTTGTAGGCATCAACAATACTCTGTTCTGGTCCGGTACCAGTAGTGCCGATCCGGTACCAGAAATCCTATTATGGTCCTGTACCAGCAGTCCTGTGCTGGTCCGGTACCAGAAGTCTGTCCTTATACGGTACTAACAGGACACATCACCTAATTGACAAGGGATTCTACGCCTATTTCAAAATATTATGAAGTATGAATCCATGCAGTAACCACTTAAGCTGGAACCAAGAAGCCGAATGCAACATCAAATGGTATCCCTTATGAAGCAATAATTTCTCTTGGTTTTGTTGCTGACTAAAGGGAAGTATTGTAATTTCTTTTGGTTTTGTTGCTAGCTAAAAGGAAGAATTTTTAATTTCTTTTGGTTCTGTTGCTAGCTAAAAGGAAGAATTTTTAATTTCTTTTGGTTCTATTGCTTGACAACGAAGACATAATCTTTACCTATGATTGTTAAAAGAACCATGCTTAATCTTCTTCAAAGTCTGGAGGTTGCCTTTATCCAGTATTTTAGCATGATTAAAGGGATAAACAATATATTAGCCTACAAGTAACTATCTCACCCTAACTAGACTTCAATAGCATTCATTGGATTATCTTTACTAAAGAGTAACATATGAGTATATGAACACTCTCTGTCACGGGCACACTAGGAAACCTTTTATGGAAGAGGATGTATCAGTACCCTAAGGTAACTTTAGGTCATTCTCTTATGGACAAACTCAGACAAAATTATACATATGGATCATTCTAAAGAAATAATATGCATACATAAGTTTATTTTTCCTTCAGACAAATCTTTATAGACATTCAAATAAGAGAATATACCTTCCAACCCAATACCATCCCATCCTATAAAAAGGTTTTCAGATGAGCCTCCCCTGTCACCGTGCAAAAACACTCTTCAATAAAAACCGAAATAGGTGACTATGGACAAGAAGCCTCTGATGGAAAAAGGGTTTAAGAGACTAACCTGTCGGGAAACTGAACAGGTCTGCTGGCAGCGGGTACCGGTCTGTGGTATGACTAGGAAAACCCATCAGGGTACTGAACATGCCTATTTGCAATGGGGTATTCTGCTTAGGGAAGGGATGTCTCTCACTAATTATCACAACTACCCCACCAGAGTACTGAACAAGCTTGCTGGAAGTGGGTTCTGGTTGAGAAATGTCTCATCTATAATTTTCTGATTGAAAAATTCACTTTTGTCATCTAAGAAATGAATACTACAAGCAAAGGCCACTGTTGACACTTATAAGATACAAACTCCAGATTAACAAACAAGATAATTACTACAAGAAAATGTCCATTTGAGAATTACCCTAAGTCAAATTGACCGGTCTGACATCTAAAGCCTACATTACCTAAGAAGGAAACTTTTTAAGAGTGGAGCCCTAACTAGGGAGTCTAATCTACTTATACTGTGAAATTTATCCATAACATCTAATGATAGTAAATCTCTGAAGCAAGTTAGGTTGGATCTGTTCTTTTGGAAAAAATATAAAAAGCTCCCTTTTTTCACTGCTGAATGCTACCCTTATCAATAAATCATCAAAAGAAAGGCAATTTCAATTTTTTTTAGGCATGTGATCATATGCTAGGTGATAAATGTATGTTTGGAATTTTATTTGGTTTCTTTTCTCTTATCAATTTTCTTCCATTGTGATACAGGGTGTTGAAACTTCTTTCATAAGGATATGCAACATCCTTGGCATGGGGGAGGGTCAAAGAGATCTTTCAGGACTCTTTTTTATACTCACATCTCATTTTCAAAAACCATCATGTTCACCTTACAACCTTACAAAACCAGACACAAAAGAAGAAAAACACAGAATAAAGAAGTTTCATGAAGTACATGAAATTCCAGTACCAAGCTTCTAGAAAACTCAGCCTAAAAAGATGAACTCTGACAATCTACAAGCTTCAAATATAAAGGCAGTCACATATGCTATGGGTATTGAGTATACAATGGTAAAAACAAAGGTAACATGGTATTATTTATTTTCCTTTGCTTATAAAACTACAATAGGTATGAAAATGTATACCAGATCTTATGACCTTAGTGTTAAAACCATGCACCTAACTTTCACTTCCCTCATACCCATATGCTTAACCTTAATTAATCCTCTCATCACATAAGCGCTTGAAAATGATTGAGGGAAAAATCACATCAAAAGTGTGAATATGGAGCATGTCCATTAATGATGAGCCATGACCCTAAACCAAGAACGTGCTTCATCCTTAAGCAATCTTGAACCTATCTCGTGTCATGAGCCACGATTCAACATCAAATTCACCGCTCAACCTATCCCAAACAAAAATGATGCTTTGACACCCAACGTTCCATCCCAATCATTGCACTAACGAGCAGAAATGAAATGTCTTATCTGGGTGGCGAAGCCATCCAGATGAGCCTCATCTTGTCTTAATTTTACCTTGCGACATATTTAATTAAACTCACTGTTCGAATTATCGATGCCATCACTATATTTGTTTTCTGCTGTTACCAACCTTTCTCCAGTTTCGAGCCTACTCCTCTCCGCGATCTTCGGTACCAAACCTTTACCCTCATAGCTAACTAAATCCTTGCGCTACAACCTGATTTTTACTCACAGTTTATAAAGATGGTTGTAAGTAGACATGAACTGGTCTTCCAGATTTATAGGGAGACCGAGGAGTTCCAGCTATGTAGAGATAAGTATGCTAGAGTGGGATGGATGCCATTTTTGGAGAAATTCACAGGCTGTCATGAGAAGGCATCTCATGCATTTATTCAGGGTTACAATGGAGAGATTGTGCACATAGGAAATCTGCAACTAACAATCAATGAAGAAACCTTAAGGGAATCCAAGGGATTACCTAGCAGAGGAGCCAAGTATTTCAAAGGAGTAGGAATCAATAAGGAAATATGCCAAATATTTCTGAAGGAAGACCATCAACACCCTGATTGGAAGAAGGGGATTTCTAGAAACTATATCAAGGAAGAATATCATCATATGCTTGCTAGTCTACAATGATTCCTCACTTGTGAGGGAAGGTATGCTGTAACCTTCCTATATCATCTTAGGCTTTTGCTTCACTTTGAAGGAGGTCCTGAAATTGATTTCCCATATTTTTTATGGATGAGTCTAAACAAGATGGTAAGAGGTGTCAAATCCCTATCCAAAATTAAGAAGACTAGCATTTATCATCAAGGTCTTATTAAGATGTTAGTTATACATGCGATTAGGAAGAAAGGGTTTAGCTGGAAAACCCTCATCACTCAACACCTTCCCACATAAAAAAAACCTGTAGAGGAAGCCCAACCTACTCCAGATAAATATAAGGAACCTAAAGAGAAAAAGGGAAAGAAAGATAAGGTAACTCCATCATCCTCCAGAACAGTGAGCCAAAAATATAAAGCTAGTAAACAAGCAGGGCCCTCTTCCATAGTCGATAAGATTTTTAAAAGTCAAGAATCAAAATGTAAATTCGAATTATTGGAGGAGATATCAATAATAGCACTTGAGGAGAAGGGTCATAAGACAAAAACTGTGAGGAAAGAGAAGAACAACTCAGAAAATAAAGATGAACAATCCATAGAGCAACCTCCTGTAACCATTCCAAAGACATGAAAGAGAAAAAGGAAACTTGTTCACACTTATGATCCACCACCCCCTTATAATAGAACCACAAGGAGCATGGAAAAGAAAGGTAAAGCAGTTGTCAACCCTCTTACACATGAAGATCCAATAGATCCTACCTCCCCTTCCCTAGACTTACCAGTCCAGGATGACATCCCTAGCTTAACTGAGGAGCAAGTTACTATCACTTTGTGTGGGATGAGGGGGGAAGTGGAGGAAAGAGAATACATCCAGCCAGAAACAATGGGTTCAATAAGGACCTTAAAAAAAGGACAGATGAAGAAAAATATTGGGGAGCTGTAAAAGAAAAACCAGGAACTCAAACAAGAAGTGAAGGAATACCAACTACTGGACAGGTATATCAAAAAGGAAAACGAGCAAATGAAGGCAACCAACCAACAACTTCAATATGACCATGAAGAGACTTCTAATAAGCTCAAGAAGGTACTAAGACTCTTACAATACATTAGGGTCATAAAAGGGAGCTAAAAGCAGAAGCCTCAGCTATCAACATCATTGATCCACAAAAGTAAAGAACGGAGTCTCAAATTTTGAAATTTTTTGAGTTTGTTTCAGTTGCATGAGGACATGCAATGATTTTGGCATGGGGGAATGTTGAGCCTCTAAATTGAAATCCCCACTACCCTATTATACTCCTCATTTATACCTTTTTGGCCTACCTAAGCTTGGATAAATGACAAAGAACACTACCATTAGCCATTGATAAGGTCATAAGGTAAAGTATAATTGAATTCATGCATTTTTTGGTTTATTGAGCTAGGAAACTAAATATTTCATGTACTAATGTTTTAAATTGCCACGTGTAACCATTGACCTCTAGATGAGTTCGCCATTTCTATATCAGCTCAACCATCTGATACTTATGCACCAGGTTGCCACTATCCGAATCCGGTACCAAGCGCACCTTCCATTCAGATCCGGTACCGAACCATTCATTGTCGCGATCCAGTACCAACAGAAAGAAATTGTTCTAGTCCAATACCAACCACTTGCGTGCTATTCAGATCTAGTACCATCTACTAAATCTCACCTGTCATGATCTGGTACCAATACAAGAAGCATAATATACCAAGTTTAGTTCCAGATCGTGCCCAAGATAATTGTTGGATGTTTGTTGAATCATCAAATATCTAGCAAGGCTATGTTAAGTTAGTTTGTTTATTTCTTCATCCTCATACACTTTGTGTTATGAGGATGAAGCTTAAAATATGTAACCGAATATATAAATTTGACAATTGACTGATCTGCTAAAGATTTCACTTCCTTGTGTTTCACGACTAAGACTGTTTAAATAGTGATGGCAAGGATGGTGGAAGTAGTAGAGAGATATCATAACACAACATTTGAAGCAACGTTACATATTGTAGAACATATTCTGAGTTGAAGTTTAATAGAAGGATGTCATTTATTTCCATGTCTTGATCGTTTATGAATGAATGTGAGTTGAGTTGTTAGCATAGTTTAATTCTATGTTTTGAGGTTTGAGTAAGAGTGATGTGTGGATTGAAAGCAAACTTACTGTAGACTCTAGTCGCTGACCTGTTGAAGYAGTAAGGGCCCACCACCCAACAAAGGTCAGCATCTTTGTAGATTAGTGTTAGCATTTGATTTTATTAGCATAATCCTGAGATTAACTGAATCTTGATTCTTTCATATGATAGCAATATAGTTCAGTCTTGGATTTCAATTATATGATTGATTAGAGATATTTACTTACTCTATTTTGCATATGTTCTGTTTCTGTTCTTATGAATTTGATTTTTCCTAATGGAAATGTATGTTGACAACAATAGTCAAACATATTTGGAAAAGAACTAGTGAAGTTCACAATAGAATATTGTGAACCACAACATACCCAATATATTGATTATTGAATTGACCATGCTATGTCTTGATGATTGATGTGTGATTTCCTTTATGTCTTGATGATTGATGTGTGATTCCCTTTTCAGAGTGTGATTGCATGGTTATATTCTAGGGTCAGATAGCAGAGTTGATCTATCAAAAGAACTCCATCTCATACTTGCATGTGCCCTAATGGAATAGATAACCTCTCTGTGAAAGACAACTAATGTGTGTTTTTGTTTGCTAGTTTGCTTTGTTTCCAACATGCATAATCTAGAATAGTTCTATACTCATGACATTAGAATTACCTTTCTTACTGGTGTCTTGTAACTCTATTGATTACAAATCCCAGATTGATAATTAATTAGTGCATTATACTAAACATATAAGTAGCACAACAAACCCTCTGTTATAGTTGTAGAAGACCAGAACATGTTGCTAAGGAATGCCCTGGAAGAAGACCTAGTTGTATTTGTTGCAAAACTATGGACCATAAAGTGTTGGATTGCCCTAGAATGATTGCTAAAGTTGAAAGAATGAATATGAATCAAGAAAACCCTAAGGTAGATCCATAGACTATAGCAGAATCCCAGAAAGAATCAGAGAAAGTATTGCTACAGATGAAGTAAACCCTCAATGACCACCGACATGTCAGCTTATTAGAGATCTTCAAGGAAAAAGAATGCATCGAAGAAAGAATAAGAGACTTCGAAATTGACTGTGTTATAGATGAGGAAACATAGGTGAATATCATGACAGAGAGAACTTGGGAAGATATAGGGAATCCTGCTATGATTCCTTCATTAGGAGAAATAACATTATTTAGAGGAAAACTGGTAAACCTATTTGGGAAGCTCGCTCGAGTACCTATGCACGTTAATGGAACTTTGACAGAAGAAGATTTTGAGATTATTAAATTAATTGAAGACAATGCCCCATTTACCATGTTACTAGTGAGCCCTTGGATTGAAAGAGACTAGGCCAGAAGGAAAGAGGAAGAAGCAGTGTTAGAACAATAGAAGCAGGAGTTAAAATAATTCATGACTAGAAGGATCACACATTTGATTGCAGAACAGGAGAACAGATCGAAGATGTTTAACACCAGAGAACCTGATGTCGAAGTTGCAAGAACCCTAGAAGACCAACAAAAGACTGAAGTTCTTATCCCAGATAAAGAAAAAGTATTACCCTCGAATCTTAGGAAAGAATCTCAACAACGCACAATGACTATGTCAAAAGAAGATAAGAATTAGAATGGAAAAAGACATATCAAGATGAAGCTTGCTGGAAAGAAGGCTAGAAAGCTAAGTAAGAAGAGGGATAAGATTGAAAAGTTGTAGAAGGTTCCAGAGGGAATTTCGTAGATGGAAAAATTGCAAAATTGGAGCTTCGCCAGGATATCAGAACAATGACACATGGCACTTCACCGTGGTGAAGCAATATAGCCGTTGGAGACATTATAACCATTTGATCGATGCTCCAAATGGGCAGAAAGGAAATTATGGTTCATCACCAGATCGTTGGACCATGCCATAATAGCCCGAATAGAGTTAATGAAGGCTTCATACCCGTTGCAAGAGACCCGTTGTCGAGTTAACTATTTAGCCCATCGTGCCACGCACCGAGAACACTTTTTCTAATTGAGAATTTGAGCCCATAGGCTAAGCCAAGTTTATACAGTGATTTTTGTGCTCTTGCTCTCTATCTCACTACTGTGTCTAAGTTATTCTCCGAACACGCGATTGTTAACCCGAGTGTGTATGTCGGATGAATTGAGTGCCGTAGAGAAAGCCGTTGAAGAAGTTTTGATCGAATTGATGACTGAAAGAATCATGTTGGAGAGAGGATTATCCACAGGTGTACAAGCATCATCCACGAGAGGACTTACAACCTCTCCATCAGCTGCTCGAGCCGGACCGTCTCAGCCATCAGATGAGAAGTGAACTAAGAACAGGGATGATCTCGCGAATTCTAGGTTGATTCCGAGCATATTACCTACCTATATACCACCTTTGAGCGGTGCTGTAAACCATGACAATGTACCTAGATATTTTGAGTATGCCTTGGTCACTGCGTACCTCCCGAAGGGGATACGCATAGTTTACGTAGACCAAGAAAATATTGCAGCGTTGAATTTTAGCGACTTCAACCTTAGTGACCAGAAAGTTTACAACATGCTCGCCCCGCATAAGTACCTAAATAGAACAAAGTGAAAGAATTCGAAGATCGTCCTTCAGTCATGGACCCATAACCGCGCGCAGTCCACCTTGCTAAATGTTATGAAGATTTCACACTTCAGACGACACCAAGAGGTGAATGCATGTGTCAAATTGCTGATGTCTTGTTACCATGGAGGTTATATATGGTTAAAACGTCACATAACAGTGGATCCGACGTTGATAAATTGGATCACCGGTCTCAATATTTAAGGACCCGACCCACAATATTTCTATCCTAGAAAAGCCATGGACCACGCTCTCTCTCAAAGGATAAAGGAATTTTATGGTGATGTCGAGAAAGGAACGTGAGGATACAAGGTAGCTTCTATATAGAGTGGCATAATGCGCCTTGCCTGTTAGATGATTGTAGGGAAGTTAGTACGCAAGAATCGACCCACCCAAGTGACTTGTTTTACAGTCGACCTCGCATGGAAATGCACAGAGGGCCTACAAATGAATTGGGCGCAGTACCTGGTGAACCAATTAGAACTTGACTGCAGAGAATCCCAAGATCAAGGGTACGAATTCCACTTCAGCTGACTATTGATCTTGATCACTTTCATTGCCTGGGAGATGTCGGAAGGTGCGACCTTCCCAGACATCGAGCCCTTTGAACCATTGGATGCGAAGTTCAACACACTATGGTATTCAAGAGACATGAATAAATAGTGGCAGTCCAATGCTGTATTTCATGCATACTACAACTAGTTGAAGGTAGCCATACACTCCACACCTCACATAACTTTGAATACTTTACAAAGGTTCTGACCTTTGATGAAGTTTAGCGCAGACCACCATTTCATTTATATTACAGCGCACACTCATGAGAAAAAGAAACAACTTCGGTCCTACTACAAGCTAACGGAGGAGGACTTGGAGGAGATCACCAAGTACTGGTCGGCGGACCTCCTCATTCCAGCAAACCCTATGGAGATATCGGATATAGATAGTCCAAAAATTGCGCAGGATACACCCAGGCTGAGCAAGACAAAGAAGACCAAAGAGGTCCATGATTTAGATAGCACATCCATGAATACCGCTTCCATCTCACTCGAGCAAGGAGATGATCATGCAGAGTTGAATGACACAGAGGTCAAGCAAAAGAAGGGTGACAAGGCTGATCCCCTAAAAAAGAGGAAAGGTTCACCTCTGAAACCTTCCTCTCGGAAGAAATCGAATGCCACTATGATGAAGATGCAGACCATCCTCACATCTGATGACTTTGACTTCCTTGTAGCAGACCTGAATGATGCTTCACTGGAGATATAAGAGAAGAAAGAAGAAAAACAAGAGGAGCTGTATGATCGAATCACGACTAAAATCTGAGGAGTATAGTAATCCCTACAATCTAGTCGCATAGTCTTCACTGCGCCGGGAGAGCCATAAGTGGGAGATGAGCCAACTCAACTCCACTGAATAGCTGATATAGTCAAAGCTCATCTTCGACGAACGCAAGAGGAAACAATGCAAGCCACCCAGGATTTGGTACAAGTATAGGGAGTACTTGTATAACAATGTTGAGCTTTCGAACAGGAAAAGAGTGCTCTCCAAGAAAAGTTCGATGAAGAGAAGGCACAACTACAACAAGCCAAGGAATAGTTGTTCGATGAGAAACTCGAAGTGAAGGAAATGGTCAAAAGAGAAATTCGCTCTATGAATGTCGTAGAAGTAAAGGCAGAGGATCAAGTCATGAAGCAAGTAGCGCAACTTGAATAAGTGATCCAACAACTCCAACAACACATAGCAGATTTAGAGCTACAAACTGTACCAGAGACTCCACAGGAGGTAAGAGACCAACGAAAAGCCACTTCCCACAGCGCAGTTGACCGACTAAAGGCCCTTACCTTAGAATTCAAGCAATTCATTGATCGCAGTGCCCAGACATATGAGAAACTTACCGAGAACCCAAAGTTGCAGGCACTGGAGTCACAACTCTAGGAAGCAAAGAAACATGCAAAAACACTACAGGCGCAACTGAATTCTCTGTCAGTTGTGCAGAGAATGAAGAGATCTCAAGAGTAGCGAACCTCCCAACAACAAATCCATAATATCCAGAGCAGAGTTATGGAGATAACTCAGAAACTCCAACCGGTACAAGATAAAGCCTATCAGTTGTTTACAGAGGTGGAAGGCCAAGGAACAAAACTGGAGTAGGTTAGCACCATGCAAGAACAGTGCCTGGAAGGACCTGTGAATGATGCAGTCATTCAAGAATTTGTTGAAAAAGAGCACATAGCACAAAAACAAGTCAAAGCAGTTCGATCCAAACTCGAAGCATTCGAAGCAGAACTTCCTACATCAGAGTGACTCGGGACAAGTCACAGGTGAGTGTTGGGGGCCTGTTGTCCCTTAACCAGGTTTTGTTGATATCTAGTCAAGTTTGACCTATTTTTGGACTTCGACAACCTGTCAAAGGAGGAGCACAAGATGAAGCAGAGATCGTAGGATCTCAACCCCTTTTTGGGTCCTTTTTAGGATATGGGAATATGTAATAGGAATGGGATGTTGGCCCATGGGTTTACCCATGTTCAGGCCTATTTTGTATGTATAAATAGATGTATAGGCAATGTAAAAGAAAATTAAGAGAATGAAGCCATCTATGTGATGTTAGTATGCAAGTAGGCTAAGTTCCAAGAGTTGGATCTGTGTGATTAGGAATTGTAATGATTTTTGCATACTGTGTGATACTTGCAGAGTTAAGTGCAAGTTATTGTAGAAAGATTATGGAAGGCTTAGTGTTGGAATGCAAGGAAGAAGGATCTAGCGAGTTGCACAGATCTTCTATCGTGTGCGGAATAAGGTTTTTGAGGCTTTGTGCTTGTAACCGATTGGCTGAAGACAATAAAGAATAAGAGTTGGTGGCCGTAGCCCCAGGGTGGGAGTGAACCACGTAAACACTGTGTTGTTATGATTTTTGCTTGTCTTAATGTGTTTATGACTCTCTTGCTAAGTTCTTTAATAGAGATAGATAAATCTATTGATGATTTGTGCTAATGATGTGTAAGAATGTTAGATCCGACTTCTATGAATGTGATTAGTGCCTGCTTCTGCTAGATCTGATCCATCTATTTGTGCTAAGTGCTTAATTACATTAGATCAATGTGAATGTTGCGAAGCTATGTTTTATCAACGAAGTAGATATTGATTGCATATTGAGGATTTGATGGTGCTAAGAAATCTATTAAGTATCATAATCACAGATTTATGTCCCAACTAAGGATGCAGACACCTAAGTCTCACAACCACCCCTGCCTCTACCTCAGGTGAGACTTCATCTACTTCGTAGGTGTTGCTGAAAGGGTCGTTAGTTAGGGTTTTGTTGGTGTGCTATTGTAGCGTTGAACCCTGGTTCTGCCCCTATGCCAATAGTCATTGATCTAAGATCCACCATAATATATTTCGATCATTCGATTGAGTACAATGGAAGAATAACGTAAGGTGTACTAAAAATTGACAACAAGTGGTTTCCACAACTTTATGACTTTATTGATAGATAAACACTCTAGAGGGATTGAACTACATTAGAGTTCGAGTATCACAGATTCCCAGAGTCACGAATAGCTGAATACCCAGAGAGTGGGAGATCCTTTGTGACTAAGTCTACAGTACTAGCTCTTGGACATGTGAAGGTTGTCAAGTAGGGAGTGCTGATACACCCTTCAGAGAAATGTTCTCCGGAAGATTTGGAAGACTGCAAAGGCCAGACTCCCGAAATTTCAAAGCCCCGAAGTGAACGATAACCATCAATTCAACTGCAGATTAAGTCCTGACCATCGATTTGTTTGAATCCTATAGATAATCTAGGATCGTCCATCCAATGAAATATTAAATATTGAACGTCCGATCTACTAGTGAATACAGTATACACACTTCGGTGAAATGTATTCCAAGAGGATTGAATGACTGCAAAGGCTAGAAGTCCCAAAGGACGAAGTACTGGAGAACCTAGTTCCAACAATGGTCACATGATAAGGTAAATAAGCTAAAGGGGATATAAGTAAATAAGCCCTCAGACGTTTGAATATGGTCCCATGTATAAGAATAGGGGAGGAAGAAGAAACCACTAATAGAACAATGCTTGGAATGGATAAGCTCATGGTTTTGAGTTTGTGGTCACTTGAATTTTTGTTTGAAGGGAGCGCTTATTGATTAAGACTTGAATTTACAATAATTTGAGATCTGTAGACTAATGAACCGATACACAGTCATGATTAAAGAAGAGTTAAAACAAGAGCATTATGAATAAAGAATAAAAAGGAAAAATGATATTAATTAAAGTTTAATATTATCATTTAAATGAAAGGGTACAATGGTTCATTGTCAAAAGACACAATGGTTCAAATTCACACCAGTTGGAAGACTATATAAACAAGAAATAATAGTGAGAAGAAAGTTTCTCTGTAGTCCATATCAAAAGTTCAAAAGAAAAATCAGAGTCCAAGAAGAAAAACTGGTAATACTTATGCAGTGAAGGTGGAAGGGAGGAGAAAGGAAGGATTCAATTCCTTTACTAAGTAAAGTGTGAAAACAATGGAGTTGGTGCTTCCTAGGGTTGGTGCCCTGAAAAACAAGGTTGTTGATGCTTCCTAGGGTTGGTTCCCTAAATACAAGGGAGTTGGTGATTCCTAGGGTTGGTGCTCTAAAGAAGGGGTTTTGTGTCTCCAAGAGTTGGTGCTCTAAAGAGGATTGATGTCCTTCACAATTTCATACTACTCTTTATAAAGCCTTGCAATTCTTGTTAATTATATTTATATAATTGATTTTAAATACAAGTCCATTGATAATCTATTCTGTTGATTAATAAAATAACAAAGTAACTACTAATTGTTTAAAAAGGTAATACTGATTCACCCCCCCTCTCAGTATTCCAACAAATAACACCCTGTTTAATTCAAAGTCGGATCGTGAAATAATATGGACAATCAAAGGCCTTGACAGACGTCAATAGATGGTATAATTCGGGGGGTCCCTTGCATATATATTTACGCTAGGACTTATCCCCCCTAAAGTACAATTCGTGGCCATATGGAGGTCACAACCCTTGAGTGTATGGATAGATGGAGGAAGGGAATTAACACCTGTTGGATTAACACGTGGATATAGGTGTTGGTCATATTAAGAAAAGGAAATTCCACGAGATAGCGCCTTTTCACCATATCACTGTAAGCACACCAGAAAACAAATAAAAGATCATAAATTGATCTTTATGGATATCAAAATGCATAGGAGAAAAATGAAGAAATATTCGATGCATTACTGTGATCGAATATATTAAGGACATGAATAGATATGAGTGCTTAAGAAAAGGTCTATGTTAGTGAAAATTATTAAGGGCCTAAGTAAGTGAACCTAGTATATGCATGACCTGAGCAAGTAAAACATCCTTGGGAATCCTCGTAGAAGGATTATATATCAGCTTGAGAAAATAGATGCTGCATTACTGTGAGTATTGACCATTAAGGACATCAAATGTCTAGTAGAATTTCCTTTCTTACCATATACTCATGAAACTTAATTAATCACAATGCATTCAATTCACAATTTCTTTTTATTTCCAATTAGGAACATGAATTTTATTTCTCCTTCTTTTCTCATTATTTATTTTGAAAACACTTTGGCTTTCTTCAACATTTGGATTATTATTTTATGTCCAAATAGGGGTTTTCACTTCTCTCTAATACTAAATCATAGAATATTTCGCAATCCAACAAAATAGTCAAGGACGACTAACTAATATTCAAGTTCATGTGAGCAATTGTATATCCTATTACCCAATTGTTTTGTGATTTCTTTAGTGGCTCAGTATTTTACTAAAAACTTAGGGTTTTTTCCACATAAATAACTATCAATGGCCATCTAGTACTCTTCTCATACTATGAGTGACAAACATTTACTAAAAACCTCCCTTTACAAACATAGAAGGTAGAAAACCAACATAGAATGTGTTTTCTCTGATATTTTATTAAATTTCATAGCTAACCAAATAATTAGAGTGACAATATCCACCATTAAAGAGAATAACAATTCTTCAAATAACTAACAAAATAATTTGATAATATCAAACAAACTTGTCATGGAAATACAAGGCACAAAAAACACTTATATGAAACTTAGGAATTGCTGGAAAATGCTGAAGGGTGTACCATTTTCCACCCAACCATATGCAAAAATGCTCTTGGTGTTTTCTCAATTGGACATTCCCGATCTAGAGTATGATTCCATGAGAGGAATTATTTCTATTTAGCATATGAGAAAATATGAAGGCCACTCTGCTTCACCCATAGGAACATATCAAACCAAGTATTCAATCCACCAAGCAAGGGGGATGCTCTTGTCACAAAGATATTCAAAAACTATCATACATATAACAAGGGAGGCCTTTCAGTGCCAAATAGTCCCTCATCACCATCCCTTCTTAGTTCCTTTGTGATTTCTCATCCAATCACTAAAATTTTGTAGCCCCGTTTATCAACCTAATTTGAAGATAGTTGTTAATGCTTCTTTCACCCATAATACATATTTCTTCTCTTTTCTCTGATTTCTCATAATGAAAAGAGTTTCTCACACTCTTCTCCACTTATATTTGGTCCCCAGGCCCAACCGTGTGTGTCCTGTCTTCTCTGCCCATTATTTTTCTCTTTTTCTTTCCTTATAGAATAAAATTTCATGGGTCAGGTCAGAAAATTCCAAATGGATACTATGCCCATATTCTCATTGATTTCTGAGGAGGACCAACCAACCACCGACTTGAATGGTAATTAAGTTTTTTTGGGGCAGAGGACAATTTAGGGTTTTGAACATTTTTAATTCAGTAGAGTATTTCCTGGTAGTGTTCATCTCAACCAATCATGGTTCCCCTCACCATTACCTCTCATGACATCATAACCTGTATAGGCAATACCCTTCAATAATTATTCAACATTTTCCTTTTTACATTAATTAAAAATCTTCCCATAGTCTTCTAGCAATAATATAATTATAATTACAAGCTGGGTGGAAATAGGGGTGTTACGTGTAACCACATAGAAACATCATTTAATAATAGAGATCATATTGAAATATTCAATACACTCCTCAAAAACTCATATTTCTTAATTACAATCATTCCTCAATTGAACTTGGGTGGGGAGGATAACAATCATTCCTCCCAATCACCCAAGATAAATCTAATTGAAAATTAACTATCTCAATCTCATTAGACTTATATATATACACCATTTTTTCACATTTTAATTCTATGATAAAAGATAATTTTTTTTCTTCAAAAATTTATTATTTTGTTGCAATAAAAAGATAAAACTTTTGTGGTATGTTTTCATTGTCTGCAATGATATAATTTTGATATTTTTCATTCATTTTGTTTATACACACGTGTGTGTGCACACGCACGCACACACACAAATAAAGTTTAATATCATTACTATTAGAAATGTTAAATATATATTTCAACAATCCACTATCAACATAACTCATCTCACATCAGAGAATTGGTTGGAGGATACGACGATTTGGCTCATGAGGAAACCCTAGTTTCAACCCGACGCAGATTGTTGTAGGCTAGTTGCAGACCAACGACACAACGAACCATTAGTGGCTAGCGGACGTCAACTGACCTCTACTGACATGCCAGAATGGGTACAGAAGAGGGGGGGCAACCCCCCTCGTACAACAATATTACTGCCAACAACCTCTTAGGCACCAGAGAAAAACGCCCCTCTTTCGAGCCACCCTTGTAGCTACACGACTGGCTTCTGGCCAGAGAACAGGGTCTCAGGAAGGAGATGGAGACAGAAGCTAGCACGTCCCATCCAAAATCACCTCGAGGGTGGGAGCCAGGAAAATGCATTCCACAAATGGACAAAATGCCGAGATACCTCATAAGCTCAACAAGAGTAGGGGAACATACCCAATTTATGAGGGAACACACCCTCATTGGCAAGTTCCTGGGCCTTTGGCCATCAGAAAGAGATGTAAACAAATGGATAAAAGACTGGTGGAACCCTAAAGGAGACTATGAGGTCCAACTCAGCTCCAAAGGTTTCTTCACAATCACCCTGTACAATCCAGAAGATAGAGACAGGATATTTGAGAACGAGCTATACTTTTATAACTCAACGGGGTTATTCTTGCAATTTTGGACTGAAAGATTCAGCCAAGACAAGGAGGATTTCACTATGGCTCCTGTATGGATCCGCCTATATTCCTTACTGCAAGCGTTTTGGCTTGAAGAGATTCTCATGGGCATAAGAAACACATTGGGCCAATGTTTCAAAGCATCAGAAGCCACAAGGTAGAGGAAATACACTTCATACGCCAGGATCTATATCTACATGAACATTTCTAAGGCCCTACCAGGAGCTGTAACTCTAGAATACCAGGATGAGGACTGGAAACAAACACTGGACTATGAACACATACCTTTCCGTTGCAAGAGATGTCATGAGCATGGTCACCTCTTCAGATACTGGCCCCTGATCAAACAAGCCACCAAAGCAAATGATACTATATAGAAAGATGGATTCACCACGGTCACGACCAAAAATAAAAACCCTCCAAGGAAGCAGGTCCCAGATCCCAGACAAAAGATCATGACCAAAAACTCCTATGAGATTCTGAACCAGCTACCAGAAGATGAGGAAATCCAAGATCCACACAAGGAATAGCAATAGGCCCAAGGGGACATCCAAAACCCTCTTCCTGTTGTTGGGAAAAATACCCTACAGACTAGCAAACTAGGGTCATACTTGCATGCTGATTTTTGACCGTAAAGAAATTACTTTTTAACCTACCACCCAAAACTGAAACCCCTCTTTCACAATACATACATGGAAAATAACTACTAGCCTTTTTACTGATGTTTGGTGTAGATCCTCCGTTGCGCTTTGCCTGCTTGCTTGCTCCGCTCCTTCCAAAGATAATCCTGCAATCAAAACAAACCACTACGCATGCATGCTACTTTTATACTTGAGGGTTAGAAATTAAGCATAAATTAAACAAATCATAGATAACTCATGCATTGGGACGGGAAAAGTATTCTTTTATTATTTTCAAAATGAATCAACTTACAATCAAAGTCGAGACCGACCACCGCTCCTTGATCCTGATCCTGGGCTCCTCCTCTTCTTGTGTCCTCCAACTACTTTGCGTTAATTATCCTTAGGCTTGAGGAAAGGCTAAAGGGTTGGGACAAATGGATTCAGAAAATGTGCAGAGTTTCTTCGCTATAATTTTCCTCCTCCAAATGGTACCCCTACCCCTTCTTTTATAGGCTAGAAGGAGCTAGGGTTTTGGACAAACCCTCGGCCATGCATGGCTGGGAGTTTCAGTTAACTGACCCATAGATTTTTGTCCCGTCTGCAACTTTCCTATTTTTGTGTTTTGTTAGGTAAACGCGGGCTGTAGTAGGCCTACCAGTGTTCACACGCGTGCAGTAGTGGGTTAGGGCGCGTGTACCTTGACCCAGGAGGATTTTCAAAGAGATTTTTCAACAGATGTTTTGGCAATGAAGGGACAGGAGTTGGCCTGATGCCAGGTAAGCATGTGTGGTGCAATTTAGGGTTATAACAGATGCCCCCTAATGTGTGAGGTCAGAAGAGCATATGATGGCCGAAATACATTACCAATCTTTTACCAATCTGTACTGATATGCTGAATGAG
>ML778743.1:468181-494915 GCA_009831015.1 Picea engelmannii
CGGTTCGAAAAAGGGATAAACTAGCACCGATTAGACGTCAATTCAAAACCATTTTAACGAGTGTGAAAAGGACAAGATCACTCGACTATTTTTTCACTTTTAAGGAGTCTGAAAAAAGCTTAACTATGGACTCCGTCAGGAATTTTCTTCTGGACCATTTTAATGAGTGTGAAAGAATAAGGTCACTCGACGATCTTTTCAATTTTAGGGAGTCTGAAAAGAGCTTAAATATGGACTCCGTGTGGGTTTCTTTTTCGTAAATTTAGTCCCGCAGGCCCGAAAAAGGAATAAAATTATACCTGAGGATACTCTTCTAAAGAATGGGAATTCGATATAGTATACCTTTGTTTGTACAGTTGATCGTCTAGAACGAAAAAGGGGTAAACTACCACCGGACAAACATGACTTCAAATTTCAGTTTAACGAGCGTGAAAGGTCACAAGATCGCTCGACAATCTTTTCACTTTTAGAGGGTTTGAAAAAGGGCTTAAAAGGAGACCCGTTTAAGGAGCGTTCTTCTGGACCAATTTAACGAGTGTGAAGAAACAAGGTCACTCGACAATCTTTTCATCTTTAAGGAGTCTGAAAAGAGCTTAAATAAGACTCCACAATGATTACTTTTCTCAGTTAATCTGGATGAGATCGAAAAGCATAAATGCAGTCTCGCCGGATGTTTCTTTCGGATCCCAAAGCGAGCTTGAAAAAAAACGAAGTTAGCTCGGGATAGACTCTTTGTGGGTCGATGCCTGACATCTCCTCGGGGGAGCTGTATGCTCTGAAGAAAACATTGTCTATGACGCCAGGGGTTCTGGAGATATTGATAGATATCATTTCAGCAATGGTTTCCATATTACCCTCAACATAGATCTTGTGTGCAACTAAGGGATTAGTATGACAAGACCTATCTCCAGTCATAGTCAAAGTGAATTCTCCTGCTTTGATTCGGCTTAACTTTGGGAGGAAAAATGATATGTGATGAAGATCTTCCCAAGGTTTGTCCAAACTAGTCATTGCTTTGATTACTGTTTTGTTAGAAGGCAAGACTAAGTCTAACGAATCGACATTAGCGAGAGAACCCTGAGCCCAAATAGGCTCTAGAAGTGGATCTAACTCTTGTGCAGGAGTCAGATCAGGGTTAGCTGAAGCTTGCTGGACTAAAGAGTACGCTACCTCAACGACAGACAAGGGCATGGGCATGCCTGAGTGCCCTGTCTCATCCATTGTGGTTGATGGGGAAGGAAGAATCCAAGGATCCTCAAAGTAAGTCATGCAGAACGACGAAACTTGAAAAATCTCAACCTTATGGTGATTAGATATAAATTTGACATCGTCATGAGGAGGTGGGTAATCGAATGTACCCATCAAGGATGGGCACAAACCAACTCCTACATTAACGCCACCTGGTTGAGGATTATCAATCATGGGGACCGTGGATTCCCCCAAAGCTGGGTCAGGTCTGGAGAAAGACTTTGATCGATGGTCACTATCCGGCCCTGGTGTGGAAACAACAAGACTCGGAAAACTGTAGCAACCACAGCTTGCATAGCATAAGTCCAACTCCATCCTAACAAGAGGTTATAGTCGAGGGGAGCATCGACTACCTCTACTTCGACACACACGGTTTTCCCTCCTAACTGCACAGGGAAAGAAGGAATGATGCCATGTGGTAGGAATGAACGACCGTCAAAAGTAGTGAGGAGAGTAGGCGATGGAGACAAAACGGGCTGGCCAATGGCCTTCCAACATGCTAACGACATAACGCATGTCGAGGCACCCTCGTCGACCACTGTGCAGAAGATATTCCATGTAAAAGTTTTTGTGGGATGAGCCACTACTATCTAAAACGCTACGTGGTAAGGCAGGCGAGGTTTTAAGTCGGTTGTATCTAACATGATGGTACCCAGGTTATAAGTATCAATAGATCCCAAAGCAGTTAACAAGGCTTTCCTCTGAGCAGGGCAACTTTGGAGGACCTCCAAAGCAGACATTGCACAAGGGGTTTGTGATAAATCTTCCACCACAGAGTAATTCTGGGCGACCCTTGCATTTGGGTTGTGAGAAGATTTCTTAAATTCACCCTTTGGAATGTGTGTCATCTTTTCTCCCAACGTCTTCTCAATCTGTAGAGGAAGAGATGGGAGTTCGACTTCTTTTCCCTTCTCAGAAGTGCTTGGTTTACTATAGTCGTGCGCTCTTGCTATTATTAAAGCATCAACCCTAACCATATATACGTTCAGGGATGAGGAATTATTTGGAGGAGGGAAGGTTTCTTGGCTGCCCCCTTCTGTACTTGTAGAGGCTTGAGTTAAATTTTTCCCATGTTGGAAGGGATTAGTCAACACGGCTTGTTGTTGCTGTGTGAAAAACTTTTGGGCCTCTGCAAGTCGAGGACAAAGATGGGTCGGGTGGTCTTCCACACACAAGTTGCACGGATACCTCACCTTCCGTTTTTACGTGGTGCCCTCGCAAACATTATCAGTGGGTTTTTTCTCCCCCTTACCCTTCTTATGTTGTTTTTCTTCCCTTCAGGCTGTTGGGTGGCCTTTGGGTTAGTCGACGACACAGAGTGTACTTCCGACATTTGGGTAGGAGGAGCAGCCAAAGCAGTAGTCTGGCTTGCTGCTGAGTGTTGTATAGATAACTGCTGCAATTTTTTTGTCAATTGCTCGGCAGGCTTGGTTTGGGATGAACCAACGATACCATCAGCATGTGGTCCAACTCTCTGCCTAGTTTTATCCAGTATCGATCGTGGTGCATCCGGCAGGATGTTGTATAATAAACCAGACTGAGAATAGATGAGCTCAAACTGTTGATCCCTCATGATGGCATCTTCTTCGAAGAAAACCCCAGAAGTTGCGACATCTTTGGATAATTGTGGGACCAGAGACTTAAAGAACCACTCAAGCAGGAATGCTGGTGGGACTGGTACTTTGATTAGACTCTTCTGGCGTCTCCACTCTCGGATATGATCAGAGATATGGTCCGCTATTTTCTGTTCGAAATTGGAAAGAAGCTCTGTGCCAGCGTCGTATCTCACAGGTAACTGGAAATGGTTAAGGAAGGCCATCGCCAGTTCACCAAAAGAAGAGTATCATGAGCGATCGAGCTCGATGTACCATTTCGAATCTCTCCCGATAAGAGTGCGTTGAAACAATCACAACTGGATGGAGTCATATTTCAATGAGTTAGATGAACACCACAGATGAACACCACAGTATGGTTGCCAACTCTGTTGTTGGGAAAAATACCCTACGGACTAGCAAACTAGGGTCAAACTTGCATAAGATTTTTGACCGTAAAGAAACTACTTTTTAACCTACCACCCAAAACTTAAACCCCTCTTTCAAAATACATACATGGAAAAGAACTACTAACCTTTTTACTGATGTTTGGTGTAGATCCTCCGTTGCACTTTGCCCGCTTGCTTGCTTCGCTCCTTCCAAAGATAATCCTGCAATCAAAACAAACCACTACGCATGCATGCTACTTTTCTACTTGAGGGTTAGAAATCAAGCATAAATTAAACAAATCATAGATAACTCATGCATTGGGACGGGAAAAGTATTCTTTTATTATTTTCAAAATGAATCAAATTACAATCAAAGTCGAGACCGACCACCGCTCCTTGATCCTGATCCTGGGCTCCTCCTCTTCTTGTGTCCTCCAACTGCTTTGCATTAATTCTGCTTAGACTTGAGGAAAGGCTAAAGGGTTGGGACAAATGGATTCGACAAATGGGTAGAGTTTCTTTGCTATAATTTTCCTCCTCCAAATGGTACCCCTACCCCTTCTTTTATAGGCTAGAAGGAGCTAGGGTTTTGGACAAACCCTCGGCCATGCATGGCTGGGAGTTTTAGTTAACTGACCCATAGGTTTTTGTCCCGTCGAAAACTTTCCTATTTTTGTGTTTTGTTAGGTAAACGTGGGTTGTAGTAGGCCTGCCAACATTCACACGCGTGCAGTAGTGGGTTAGGGCACGTGTACCTTGACCCAAGAGGATTTTCAAAGAGGTTTTTCAGCAGATGTTTTGGCAATGAAGGGACATGAGTTGGCCTGATGCCAGGTAAGCATGTGTGGTGCAATTTAGGGTTATAACACCTCCCCCTTGCCCAAATCGTGAAATCTACACAAAAGAAAGAGGAGACAGGGACAAAGATACCCCAATGCAGCTGGATGACAAAGATCTAGCGGACATAGATCTAGAAAAGATCAAGGAGGCCCTGAATCAAAAGGACCTACAGAACCTTCCTGAAGAACAACTATGCAAGGTACACAAAGTCTTTCTTAACTCCTCAGCAGGATCCACAACATGCTTGGGCATAGCCACATACGCAGGTTCAGGCTCGAAAATAATACTCCATGAGAACAAAAGAAGAGGGTGGAAAACAACGCAACAACTCATCAAGGAGGCGGGAAACCTCATGATAAACTCAGGGCAGATCCACAAGCTCTCGGAGGGATACCTCCACCCAACACCACCCTCTTAATGATGAAGATCATTACCTGTAACATTAGAGGACTCAATGGTAGATCCAAACAAAGGATCCTACGAGATTACATCAAAGCAGAAAACCCAGACATACTAATGTTACAGGAAACCAAATGTGCAGGGGCAGAAGCTGAAACCATCTTCTAGCGTATCTGGAGAGGATGTAACTCCATATTAACATACTCCACAGGAGCCTCAGGAGGTCTAGCTATCCTTTGGAACCCAATCAACATCACTATAAGAAAATCCTTATCAACTATAGGCACAATAATGACCCACTTCGAGGTCATAGGCTTGAATCAGGAAGGGGCCATTACAAATGTTTATGGCCCCCAAAGCCAACAGGACAAAGATAAAATCATGGAGCGGCTAGCACTAATTAAGACTCTGGTGACAACACACAGCTAGATCTTAGGAGGTGACTTCAATATGATCCTGTCGCTGGAGGAAAAGATAGGAGGCAACAAGAGACTTGAGCAAGACAGTGGTAAGTTCAAAACCCTCATTGATCATCTAAAGCTAGTAGACATATAAAATGGTAATGGCACCTTCACCTGGTCCAATCGTAGATCGGGAAACCAACACATTGCTTGTCATCTGGACCGCTTCCTGGTGACTGAGGAGTTAATGGAGGAGGGCTCTTATATGGAAAGCCTTATTATCCCAAAAGACGGGTCGGATAATTGGTCTCTTGTTTTTAATTTAGAAATAAGAGCAACACCCAAATACAAACCCTTCTGTTTCAAAAAATTCTAGCTCTCACACCCGGATTTCCATCAGTTAGCAAAATCCTGGTGGGCATAGGTGGAAATAGATCATGGAACTAGCCTGTATAAATTCTAGCAGCGCCTCAAAAACTTCAAGAAGCTGCTGAAACACTGGAACAAGAACACCTTTGGAAACATACTCCAAAGCATACAAGACATAGAAAATAAGCTTGTGGAGATACAAAAAATTTTCATCTCAGGATCCCGGACCACTAAACTAATGAAAGAGGAGGAGAAGCTCCAAGCGCAATTAGAAGAGAGAAGAAGGCAAGAGGAAATCTTGTGGAAAAAAAATACAGAGTACAATGGCTCAAAGAAGGGGAAAATAACACAAAATTCTTCCATAAAGCAATGGTGCACCATCGCCACATCGAAAAAATAACGTACTTAGAGGATAGCCAGGGCAATCCAATCAGAGAACATTCTCAGATAGAGGAAGAGCTGACCAACTACTACAAGGATATTCTAACGAAAACCAGGGAGGATAGAACGACAACCATCCAAAGGGTCACCAGACACATACCCTATTTGGTAACTTCAGAACAAAACATAGCCCTAACACGACCCATCACCCAAGAGGAAGTCG
Source organism: Picea engelmannii (assembly GCA_009831015.1). Lineage (NCBI taxonomy): Eukaryota > Viridiplantae > Streptophyta > Pinopsida > Pinales > Pinaceae > Picea > Picea engelmannii. Next base: position 474,024 of record ML778743.1, read on the forward strand.
ATCAAGCTGTAAAAGCAATGCCCCCAGGAAAATCCCCCTGCCCGGATGGGTTCACCACTAATTTTTTCCACCACTGCTGGGACCTGGTCAGGGAAGAAGTTTGGGAGGTAGTAGAGAAATCAAGAGCATCAGGCCTAGTCCTATTGGCTCTCAATGCCACCTTTCTCACCCTCATTCTAAAAGAAGAACGGGTCACAAACCCTAAAAAGTTCAGACCCATCGCCCTTTGCAATGTAATCTACAAAATCATAACGAAAGTGGTGGCCAATCAACTCAAACCCATACTGACCCATGTCATCTCCAAGGAATAGGCATGGTACGTAGAAGGAAGACAAATCATGGACAGTGTCATCCTGGCTCATGAGGTCATCCACTCCCTCAAGACATCAAGGACTCCAGGTATGTTAATCAAACTTGACCTTTCAAAAGCTTTTGACAAAGCCAACTGGCAGTACCTTCGGGCCGTCTTAGAGTCTTTTGGATTTGATCAACATTGGGTGGACTAGATCTTAAATCTCACCTCCTCAACCTTCTTCTCCATTCTAGTGAATGGAGTCCCTTACTGGCCTTTTTCACCTTCTAGAGGTATCAGACAAGGGGACCCCCTTTCGCCCTTCTTGTTTGTACTTATGGCGGAATCCTGGGACATTACATCAAATTGATAGTCACATATGACTCACTCAAAGGCCTGCCTCTGCACAATATCTAGCCAGCACCCTCTCACAGTCAATTTGTTGATGACACCCTCCTATTGAACTCCCCAACGACCCGAGAGGCCAACAAGATCAACTCTATCCTCTCAGACTTCACAGAAGCTTCAGGCATGTAACATAGACAAGTCCAAACTCTATTTTTTCAACACCCCAACTTCTGTCCAGCTCCACATTTCCAGACTCCTAGGAATACCCCAGAGCTCCCTTCCGTCCAACTATTTATGCGTTCCTCTCACGGGCACGGAAGCTAGATCCATTTCCTGGGACAACCTTCTTCTTTCCATCTCCAACAGACTAAGCAACTGGACCTTCAGACCTCTCAACATCGCTTCCAGGCTAGTCCTCCTCAAATCTGTCTTACAAGCTCTACCTAATTACCTCTTCACCACTCTAGCAGCTCCTAAACAGGTCATCAAAGCCATAAGGAACCTCCAGTGAAACTTCCTCTGGCATGGTCATCAACCTAACAAGAAATGGGTGCTAGTAAGTTGGGACAAACTTTGCACACCAAAAAGCCTAGGAGGATTGGGACTTCGTGATCTAGGGAAACTCAATCAAGTAATGGGAGCCAAAGTCTGGTGGAGATGGTTAAAAACCCCAACAGCCGCCTGGGTGAAAATATGGAAGCAGAAGTACGCCCCCCTCACACAAGATAATCAACTCATTAGACACAATGACCGACTTCAGGGCTCCAACATATGGAACACAGCCTGGCAAAATCATACGCTGGTTCAAAATCATGCTTTCTGGGAAGTCCGAAATGGAGAAAGCACCATGTTCTGGCAAGACTCGTGGCAACAACTCAAACCCCTAGATGAACTGGAGGAGTTAAACACTCTCAAACAAGCCCTCAACCAGGATAACTCTTTAAGGGTGAAAGACCTCTGGAAACCTGTGGAACAACGACATCAATGGCGCCATTGGAAAACCTCTAGTCGGGATCTAGGGGTCCTATAGAATCTCAATCTGCAGAACTGGCAATTCCATGCTAACCACCGAAAAATACCCAATAGAGAAGGTCCGAACATCCTCAGATGGGGGTACTCCACAACTGGCACTTTCTTAATAAAGGAAGCTTACTTTCTACAGGGTAATCACCAGAATCAAAACAAGGAGACCATATGGAACAAAGTATGGAACCCTGCTCTTTGGCCCAAGGTTTCCACCTTCCTATGGCTTGTGGTACATAACCGAATCCTGACCTGGGACAACCTTAGAAAAAGAGGCTTTATTGGGCCCTCTTTCTGTGTCCTCTGCTGCCAGCAAGAGGAAACCAAAGAACATATTTTCAATGGATGTCACTTCATCTAGCAGATTTGGGACCAACGAGCGCAAATAATGCATAGATTCAACCAACACCAGAGCAACATCAATGACACAATTGAGAATTGGAACTCTATCACCTACAATAACCCTCTACTGAATCACATTTGGTAGATCCTACCAGGATTCATCCTCTGGCAAATCTAGAAAGAACAGAACAAAATAATCTTCCACTCCAAAGCTTCCACGTCAGACACTACTTGGGAGAAAATAGTTTCACTAATCAAGGAAACTATCAGAAGTAAATCCTGGAAAATAGAGGACCTAAACTGCAACCCAGAGGAACATTGCATTCTTCAAAGATGGCAGCCCAATCTAATCAATCGACTAGCACCAGAGAAACACAAGCACCAACAATCTAGTCCAACCATATGGACCCCCCCTCCAGCTAATTTCATAAAGATAAACTTCGATGGGGCTTCCAAAGGCAACCCGGGACCAATGGGCTATGGAACAACACTCAGAAAATCCAATGGAGAGATCCTATGTCTCGTTGCAGAATTCCTAGGGGAAACAACAAACAATGTGGTAGATCTAACATGCTTATTGCAGGGTCTCCAAACAACTACTGATAGACACGATCATAAGATTATCTTGGAGGGGGTAACACAAATTGTTATTCAGTTAATCACCAAGAATCTCCATGGAGGCAATCCATTAAAAATCTCACCCAGTTGGTGACTCTCTGGGCTTCCAGAGGATTTCGGTAGCCTTCTCTGAACCAATCTCAGCATCACACCCTCCCATGTGAAACGAGACGCAAACAGGGTAGCAGATTGCTTGGCAAATGAAGAATTAGAAATGGGAACCGAACACTTCTGTTGGGAGGCCCACACATCGAAAGACTCAGACATCTCAGCTCGGTGCCAAACCTTAGCCACCAACGATCTACAACCCCCGGATGGGGTACCAAGTTGCAGAGCTGAGCCATGCGGGTTAACATAGGGCCACACCATTAATACAACCACTGGCGACCATCCCCTCATCACTTAAATGGGAATGAGCCCATGCAACATTAACCAGGAGATGAGGCCCTTCGTGCAAGTGAATAGTACAACGCACCAGAGCACTAGGAGGCTGGCCTTAATGGCCATGGAAGTCGTCGTCATCCTCCTCCTTATCACCTACCTCGATAGCATTGAGAGGCATTCAAATATAGCAGAGCCGAACGTAGAGCCAAATTTCGCAGAGCCGAACGTAGAGCCAAATTTCGCAGAGCCACTGGAGTTTTGGAGTAGGGCTATCCATCCACTAGGAATCTCGTACATCCCCAGGTTCTTCATCATGCCCAAATCACAAGGAAAGACACGCAGGGGCACAACTTGGTACTCAGCTGAATCATGCAGGCAGAGGTAGAAGAAATTCGAGCAGGCATTGGCCTTGGCGTCCTCGCGAAGACACAAGAAGTCCGGGAAACCTCAAACGCCTCCAATGGCATATGTGGAAGAGATCACCCTGGACGAGGCCATGCAAAGCTATCCTGAGCACCCTCTTTTCATAGTCTCGGATAATTGGAATCCTCCCATTGATTTCGACACCGACGATAAGATTTCGCCTTCGGGAAAACCACGTGGCTATAGTGCAACTCCCCCAGCAGAGGAATTCACCACTTGCTATGTTGAGGAAGAGACACCATCCGGTGCAAAAGGAAAAAATGACCCACCCACTGGTGCACCTCTGGAGGAGGTGACTTAGCCGAACAACCGGCAGGTACATCAAGTCAGTGAAGCAAATGAAGGTGAGGGAGCACCGAGGCCATTTCCCTTAGCCTCTGTTGAGGGTAATTGGCAGGACCAACATCCTTTCACCAACCTAGGGTACCTAGCACTAATATTTGAAATGCGGAGCATGTTGGACGATCAGATCTTTTGCATCGCTCAAATCGACCATCGACTCGACATGCAGTATGCTGCACACTCCAGGACTCTCCCGAAAAGGTAGTTCCCTACGTGCACGTAAGCTTACGCATTTCTTGTAGGATGGAGAAGGCATGGGGACGAGGATGAGCCGACTGGATAAAAGGTTCAGTGATGTTCTTAGTTAGCAATCACTTTTTGTTTCAGAACAAGGTTTTAGCCCAATTAGATTATAGTCATGCTGTAAGTAGGTTATTAGTATATAGATTGAACTTAATGGTATGATGTCCTGGTTTCCTTCGGGCAGGAAAACACTCTGATAATTTTGTTTTCTTGGAAACAAATGGCATAGAATGTCCAGTTGTCTTGGTTTCCTGCTCAGGCGGGACAACTGACATCACAAACAAATTTTGTAACTCTGCAACTATAATATAAACAAGATCCTCCCTTTTTTACTTAAAAAAAAAAAACCATAACTCATCTCACATATGAAAGAATCTTTATTAACAAGGCCAACCACATAAAGGTGAACACATTTAACCTAAAAAATTGGTGCTTTGTTGAATAATGTTCTTATACATTTTTTTTAACAGTAACTGAGAGATTTTTGTATTAAAAAAAAATGTAACAAAGTTGTAGAATAATTACATCTAAGACTATTCCTAGTTGGCTTTGGATTTTAAATGAAATTTCCAACTCCTTATTTGGAAAATACACAAAATAATTATATCCACAAAAAAATCATTCCTATATTTCTTACATGAGTGAATTTTGACAAATTTTTGACATAATAAAATAATAAAATAATAAAATAATAAAATAATAAAATAATAAAATACTACATGACTAAGTTGGATTAGGGGCCCAAATTCATGTCACCATTTGCTATGCTATCGAAGGATATTTTTTCTTATTTACTATTGTTGTCCAATCTTCCTTTGTTTTTGATGAGGTCCTTACTATTCATGCCACTTCTGATTTTCCTTGATATGTAGGTTCTAACCATTCTTTTATCTCATCTTATTTAGCCTAATTTTCTCAACTTTCCTTAGGGGATTTTACATCTTGATCTAGATTTGAGTGAAAATCAGGTTCCTCTTCCATTGAACCTTGATGTGTTGGTCCTTGTTGAGGTGGAGGGTATTCTTTTGGAGGAGTAACCCTATATTTGTCTGAATTTATTGATGTGTCCTTGGTTCCCTCTGTATTCACTTTTGTCTTTTCCATGGGAGGATCCAATTTAAGAAGATATTCCTTGGTAATCAATTGATTTTCTTCCTTGGCTCTAATCCACCAAGTGGGTTTGCATTCATTCTTCTTAACTTGCCTTGCTCCTTTTGGGAAATTTGCTGCCAAATGTCCTATTTCAAAGAAAGATCTACAATGGAAAGAAACATGTTCATAATCAAGCCTCTACATCCAAGAGTAGTTTTTACTTTTTAGAATTATTTATGTTGGAAACCCTTTAATGAAGTCAATTTACACACATATGTGGGTGCATCTAGTGGTGCTTCATCTCCTTTTTTTAGAACTTCTATGACAATATCTTCCCAGATCTTCACCAATGGCTTAAAGAGAGTCTAAATCCCAAAAATACAAGGGAATATTTGAAAGTCTATCCCACACATGAGCCGAGAAAAGGGTATATATCAATGGGTCTAAAGGAGTCCATGGTGTTAGTACCTAAACCTACATACATGACTACTCCTCTACCCCCTAAGCCTAAAACACTAATCCATAATCCTTCTCCAATTATATCCTTCCTATTTGCTTTATACCTTAATTGTTCTGTTCACTTTTGGTTTGGTTGTCTTTTCTTTATTTTTAATTTCATTTGTGTCTTATAAGGTATGTTCAAAAGTGATTACATAGGTTTTAATATGTCACATCAGGGATGGATTGATTTAATTTCTCATTTACAACTAGTTTCTGAGTGTCTATGGTTCAAACTTTATTCCTTGCAAAAACAATGTGGTTTTTGCAACGCACGAATAACATTACTGTTATTAAAAGTGCGCTACAAAAAGCCTATATTTCTGACAATGCATTCTAAAGTCATCATTCTAGGACGTGGCTTGTTTGGAATTTTCTAAAATTATTCCAAGGTTCAAATCGAAATCTTGTCTCATAAATACGATGGTCTAAGTATTATGTAACCAAAGATCATGAAGAGTACATGTTAATTTCGATTAGTACCCATAGATATTTGAGTGATTCTGTCATAATCTTGAATGTTCATTAGGCATGATTTTACATGTCTTTGTCGAAGGTGAATAATATTATATATTCTAAAATTTTCTGTTTGCATCATAGCCTGATTGTGTTATAATTGCTTTGTAGCACTGTTTTCAAACCCTAATTTGAAGAAGAGCTATAATCACCTATTGAAAAATGGGAAACTGAGCTTGTACAAGAAAACACAACCATAGAAGCTTAAAAGATTTCAGTTATGAAACAAAGCAGTATAGATAAGGGAAAATAACCAGTAAATTTGCCAAAAAGATCAAGAACCAGACCTACAAATAAACTAAGGTTGAACGAAAAGGATTTGTTCTATCCTTATTTGAAGAAGGATAAAATCATTATCATTGATGATGAATCCCCTGAAAATATCCCAACAATTACCAAGAAGGAAAAATTGGCAATTAAAAAACTGAAGGATATGCTTATAAAAAAGATTAGGAAAATTAGGAGACAAAAAGTGACTTATGTGGTTGAAATTCCTCAATTGCAGAGTCTCATCCCTTTGATTCCTAAGTTTCCAGAACCTAATATTGAAAATACATCATCCATTTCACCCATACTTGCAGAATAAGATACTGTTATAATTCCATTTACAGAGGTTGACAAGATTGAAAAACATTCCCATAAGTCACAAGCTTTCTATCGATCTAAACAAACCATCTTTTGAAGAGGACTTGTGGGAAGAAATTATTGAAACATGGGAAACATCTAAGAATAATAAATATGGAAATGTAAGGAAAAGATTCAACATCAAACATCTGCTCAAAATTAAAGAAAGTCTGTAAAAAATTGCAAAATTTCTTGTAGGTGACTATTTTTTGCAGTCATCGTCTGACGTGTTTCTCGAGAAAATGGTAAGGTATTTTGAAAATCCGTTGAAAATCCACTTGCATAATGGTCTCATTTTGGTGACACGTGGGATGGTTCCCCAAAAAGTGAACTGTTTGGGAGCTATAGGTGGATCTTTAGGGATGATTTTTTCATATTTTGCCGATTTTTCTAGGTTTTTCTAGACTTTCCAGTCAACATAGGTTCCACCTCATTAGTTCGACCTATCCTTGATCATTGGAGCCAATGCATGAAGGATGAGTGAGTTTTTGTGAGATCCACTAATTAAGAGATTATGAGTTTGTTTTATATCCATTATTTTTGAATCTCATATTTGTAATGGTTTCTATATATTTGAGAAATAAAATTGTAAAGAGGGATCTTCCTCTTGGAAGGAAGCAGAGGGGTTCGAGTATTTGGATTGAGAGAAAGAGGAAAGTATGAAAAAATTGTAAAGAGGAGCTTAAATGCCAACAACATTTCATACTCAAGGAACAAACATCTTGACGGTCACACTGTTTACCTATGTTTTTTATCTTTTGCTTGTCTTATTTGAATGCAATGGAAATTTTTGCAAAGCATTGATTTCTCCTTGATTCAGTGTTAAACTACCTATTTTTTGGACTTTGCATTCAAGTAATTGTTTCATGTTTTAAATATTATTTTTAACTTGAAAATATTGTTTATACAAGTAACATATTGGTAGCTTGTATTCTATGTTTCTTCTTTTTTTCCCTCCACACTCAATTGTCACTTTGTCTTATCTATTAGTATGAACGCTCTTAACTAAATGGAATGCTACTTATTATTTGATTTAAAGAGTGGAACCCATCCTATAACCTTCCATCCTTTTCAAAAACCTGATCCATAAACCAACCCTGACCTACAAATTGAATCATTGCAATAACTGAGGTGCCCTAGCTTTGTGCCATAACAGTTTGGTGTAGGATTTAGGGATAACATCTTTTGGCACCATTGCTGGGGAACAAAGGAACAAATTCATTTTTCCTTGGGAGAACGACAACAATCCGATCTAGTTATTGATGGTGAAAACAAATTAAACATTGAAGTTTGACTGTAGATCATTCACCTAGCGAATACATGACTGAAGAATCCAGTTGTGACTCCACAATTTCAAGATGTCAGATACTCGAATGACTGCTATTTTATCTTGCATGTTTGCACCTTTGATTTCTCAACTATTCCCAATTTTCCAAATGTTGTACCTATCATGGATGAGTGGGGATATTGTCTTCCTAAATTTAGAGAAGATAAAGATGACAATCCCGCAGATCATTTGCTTGAGTTCCATGAAGTCACGCATCAACTGGGTATACATCATGAGGATGTCTTAATGAATATGTTCATGTACTCATTAGAGGTAGATGCAAAGGAATGGTACAAATCCTTTCCTCCTTCTAGTATGTCTTCTTTAAGAGAGTTTCATGCATGTTTTCATAAACATTGTAAGGCTATTTTTTTAGCTGAAATTCTTTTTGAAGATTGTTGTGATCATTTTTTTTTATCTAATAGCACTACAAAGAAGACTACTTGTTATGATGGAAATCATTTAAATTGCTCACAAGGTCTTAGTAAGGAATGCAATAAAGACTGTAAAACAAAGCATGAGAAGACTATTGTTCCATAGGTAACTGAAGAGGTATCTATTTCAACTTATTTTTATTGATCATAATCAAGATAAAGAGTTATATGAGCATCATCAAGTTCATGAATTTTTTTCTGCCTCAGATTATAATGAAATATGCATTTTTTTATTATAATTCATTGCAAGATACACATGTTTTTTATTCACCTCTTTATGATGAATACAATGATTTTGGCATCAAAGATGAGGATAAATTACATGGGCCGCTAGAAATATTTTCCTTTTCTGAAAATTCTTGTTAGCGGTTTCATGAGAGAAATGATCTCATATTTTATGAAAAATCAGATCTAGTTTGTGAAAATTATGATTTAGACAAGGAGAAAATTTATACATAAGTTTGCATTGAATTGTGCAGCAAAGAATATACATATGATGAGTATAAAGGAATTCATGGAAATGTATCTACATAAATTACAGGATGAATGTCACTGACCTCTGATGAAGAAAATTATGCCCAAAAAGAATGTCAACATATTTTAGGATATTTTGCTGCCCTTGATTTTCATAAAACATATGTTTTTCATATATTATTTCAAAGAAAAAAAGTGGAACACAATTTGATAGATGAAGAAAAATTTATACAACAACAACCTTGTCTTTTAAATTAGATGGAGTTTTGTCATTATCTTCAAGATCCAATGGAAATTTACATGGAGTCAGTTTTTTCAGAGGTTCTAAATGTTGCAGCATTCAACATACAATAAAATTACAACAATAATTATAGGCTACCTATTAAATTTCTGATACAAAAATTCCATTATTTCTGCACTCTCTCATTTGGATGCAAACAAAAGAATATATTGTTGGTCAAATGATTATTTGGCTACAATGGAAGTTTTCTTATACATGATCAAGATGGGTTCCGTTGGAGAATAAGCTCGTTATCCGAGCATTTAAATTTTCATCTTGTTTTAGTGTGTTTCAGATTAGATCAGCAATAAGTGACTCCATGGCCCAATGGAAGACACTTGGATGAATCAAGTTTGGTTTTGAGAGTGTTTTTTTAATATTTGGTTGATGATTTGATGATATATTACTAGTTTTACTCATCAACATGAACATGATAGGTGCAGTGCAAGAAAACTTTAAAAATAATGAAAAAGAGATAGCACAAGGTCTGCAGTCCTTGATGTCTGACAAGGAGAATATCATCCCCAGATGGAGCCAATGTTAGTACCTAGCCTACATACATGACTGATACTCTAACCCTTATCCTAAACTACTAATCCATAAGCCTTCTCCAATTATATCCTTCCTATTTGCTTTATACCTTAATTGCTCTATTCACTTTTGGTTTGGTTTTAATTTCATTTGTTTCTTATAAGTTATGTTCAAAAGTGATTACATAGGTTTTAATATGTCACATCACGGATGGATTGATTTCATTTCTCATTTGCAAATCTTTCCTAAGTGTCTATGGTTACAAATGTATTCACTGCAAAAACATTATGGTTTTTGTAGTGTATAAACAACATTACTATTAAAAGTCCGCTACAAAAAGCCCATATTTCTGAGAACGCATTCTAAAGTCATCATTCCAGGGCGTGGCTCGTTTGGTATTTTTTGAAATTATTCCAAGGTTCAAATCGAAACCTTTTCTCATAAAGATGATGGTCTAAGTATTATGTAACCAGAGATCGTGAAGAGTACACGTTAATTTTTATTGGTACCCAAAGATATTTAAGTGGTTCTGTCATAATATTGAATGTTCATTATGTCATTTTTTCATGGAAACATGCACATAAGACCTAGCTAAAGCAAGTACACACAAAGATTATCAAGAAAATGATGACATATTCAATATGGAAGAATGATAAAATATATTCACACTACTCCAATGCGATAATCAATGATTATACAATGAATGAGTGATATACACTCATATATGATTCAGGTGGATATTGGTGGCCACCTAGCTATTCCAATTGGCTCCTCTTGTTAGTTTTTAGTTCAACACGTTCTTCTGTACTTCTTTGTAATTGTGGGTTATACACTTATGGGGATGTCTGAAGCCCTACACATCTTCCAGGTGGAGACTGTTGGCCGCCCACCTAATCCAATTGGATTATTTTGGAAGTTTTCATGTCAACACATATTTATGTACTTCCAGGGTCGTTTTGGGCCCCTAAATAGTGTTTTTTTGGCATGCCACAGTCAAAATATAGATGAAGTCAGAGTTTTACGAAATAATGCGTAGTTATCGAAAATACCTTTCCAACGGGCTATCATGCGCCTAAAACAAAGATCACATGTTAAAGTTACGACCTCGAGAAGTTAATGTACTAACTTACCAAAACGTGGCCCACATAACTTTTTGCGTTTCATCTCCTAGGGTTAGGTTTTTGGATGTCTAGGGTTTTGGCATTTGTGTTTATCATAAAAAGGATTTCAGATCCTCATTATAATCATCTTCTTGTGAATGTGCATAGCCATCACATGTCTTATCAGAGATAAAGATGCCACCATTCTATTGAGTCTTGCACTCTGTCTTTTTACAATCTCTTTACAATTCTTTCATTAATAGAAATCGAGTATTGTTGTATTTCTATGTTTCTGACAATTTTCATGAGTATTTCATTGTAATTTCTCTACTTTCATTTCATTCCAAAAATAATCCGGATCAATGGTATTAAATGAGGCTTCTCTTGATCATTTTGCAATGAATGTCCTCGACGAGGTCCAAGTATAGCTAGTTGGGTCTCGATATTGTCTCTCTTGAGGATAATCACTCTCCCATGCCCAAGAAACCCTCGATGGCAGCAAAAAATAAAAATGATGGAACATAATATTATATTAACTTGCTTCTTGAGCAATCTCTTGCGCGACAAAGGGAAAAAATGATGGAGATGTTTTCACACATCCTTCAATGCCTGCTGATAGAAACATGCACATATTCATCAAGCGAACATTTTGGAGGAACCTCTCCCTTCAAGGTACAAGTTAATTTTGATATTCCCATATTTGAAGGTCAGATAGATGCAGATGCCCTAGAACAATGGTTAAATATATTAGAAGGTTATTTCTCTGTTCAAAATTTTTTCGACATGGAAAATATCACCTTCACACTCCTCAAGGCTCTCCCCCATGTCAAACATTGGTGGGAAACTTACTGGGAGAAAAGTTCCAAAGAAGAATATGGAATTTATGGGGCCAAGCCCACTTGGGATTTTTTTGTGGATGCATTCAAGGAACAATACTATCCTGTTGATAACTATGAATACCAGTACATGAGATGGACCACACCGTGGCAAGAGAAGAGCCAAACGGTGCTGGAGTTCACAAATAATTTCCATACCTTACGCACCAAGATGGGTATCAAAGATTCTGAGCAACATATGGTTATGAAATACCGTGGGGATCTACATAGGTACATCCAAACCGAAATGGATTTCCTAAACATATCATCATTGGGAGATGCCTATCGATATGTTGTCAAAATCAAGCAGATATTTAGGCACCATAACAAATGGGAATTCAGGTATGAAAATATGCAAAAACTAAATCATGGTAAATACAACCCTAACCAATAGCCTCTAGGAAACCAATCCAAGACACAGGACAAGAAGGGTAAAGGAAAGACGAAGAATGACACTGGAATGTGGTGTGACTTCCACAAAATCCCCTGGCAGAACACCGATGAATGTCGCTTGAAACAATAATTGGTGGTCGAGGTCAAAGACACAGAGCTGAGACTTGATTTGGAATATGATCCAGAAAATGTCGAAACCAAATAGATCATTGACGCATACCTCACTGCTACTTTCGTGACCAAAACAACTCAACCAAAATAACCAGTATATCTTGAAGAGGGTGAGCGCCTCTTCCATTCACAGATGTGGGTGAAGGAGACCTCGTTGCATTTCATTGTTGATAATGGAAGCCAAAAGAACCTCATATAAAATAAGGTCATCAAATAGTTGGGGTTGTCGACAACACCACACCTACAACCATACAACATCAGGTGGCTTCACCAGGGACGAGATCTCTATGTCAGCCATCAATGTCACTTGTCCTATGGAATCCATCCCTTCAAGGATGAGGTAGTGTGTGATGTTACCCCTCTTGATGTATGTGATGTTTTTTTGGGCCAACCATATATGTAGAAACGTCATGTTATCTATGACTCTATACCACGTAGTGTCATTATTACTTTGGTCAGTCAAATATATAGGATACCAGAGGTAGTTCTGACTACTGATCCACCAAAACAATGTCGCAAGGTAATCTCTCATACTGCAAAATTTGTCCTCTTCACAGTCTGTTCAAAGGATGCACAAAATACCACTATAACCACTGCAACCTCAACACCTTCTATCCAACAGAAACATATTTCCAAAGAGAAAGAAGATATTTTTTCTTCACCTACAATGGTGCCTACACAATTCCCAATCAAATCCAGAGACAACAGGTTGGTAGAACATATTCAACCCCACCAACAATAGGTTTGTGATAGTCTTCCACAGACCAAGAAACACAAATTCTCAAACAAGGCACACAAATCACCAAGATTCATATTCAAAAAACACTTTCCTTTCTTCCTGGGTACTTAATGCAATGGAGACTATTTCTTCCTAAGGGGGAAGGACTAATCTAGGTGGATATTGGTGACCACCCACCTATTCCAACTGGATCCTCTTGTCATTTTTTAGTTCAACACGTTCTTCTGTACTTCTTTTTAATTGTGGGTTCTACACTTATAGGGTGGTCTGAATCCCTACACATCTTCCAGGTGGAGACTAGTGGTCGCCCACCTAATCCAACTGGCGTATTTTGGAGTTTTTCATGTCAACACATATTTCTGTACTTCTAGGGTTGTTTTGGGGCCCTAAATAGTGTTTTTTTGGCGTGCCATAGTCAAACTATAGACGAAGTTAGAGTTTAACGACATAATGCATAGTTCTCAGAGAGACCTTTCCAACGGGCTATCATGTGCCTTAAACAAAAATCGTATGCAAAATTTACGACCCCAGGAAGTTAATGTACTAACTTACCCAAACATGGCCCACATAACTTTTGGAATTTCATCTCCTGGGGTTAGGTTTTTGGATGTCTAGGGTTTTTACATTCATGTTTATCATAAAAAGGATTTCAGAGCCTCATTGTAGTCATCTTCTTGCAACTGAGGGTAGCCGTCACATCTCTTCTCAGAGATAAAGCTCACACCATTCTAGTGAGTCGTGCACTTGGTATTTTTACAGTCTCTTTACAACTCTTTCATTAATAGAAATCAAGTATTTGTAACATCCCGCTCTTGCACACACTAGGAAAACTTATTCTTTGAGGACACTTGCTTGCAAATGATCTAGTTTATTATACTGTTGGTCGTTTTGATTATTATTATGAGATATGATGGACTTGATGATATGTTATTTTACTGTATTTACATAGACATGTGCTATTGACTGGGTTCTCCTGAGTGTGCAGGAATTTGGACATTGAGGATGTGGAGACATCGATGGAACCCCTTGGACTCCAGATCGAGTCAGGGTTTGGACTATTGGGTTTAATGTTATTAACGTGACATATGTACATATGATTAGATGTTACGATGATTGATTATTATTGCTGACATGATTCGTTGATGGATGCAGGATGACGATAGCTTGTCGAACAGACTCACATGTGGAGTAGAGGGGTCATGCAGGACAACCAGAGAATTTGAGGGAGAGGTGTGGCAACAACCCTGCTACAACCTACTAACACTCCATATGTGTCTTGAACTATAGGTTAATGATTACGTAGTTCGAGAATACCCATGATGCCATGAGGGAAGACTGTGACAATCTCTCATGATGATTCTAAGGGGCACACAATAAGGCATGGGACTTATTCCTTAGAGGCTCTTAGTCTCCCACAAGATCACCTAGTGGAGTATTGACTCTGGGGGTTTGATGTCTACCAAGTCAGTCAAGAGGTGGGTGGCACCCTTGGAGCACGTAGTGCATCTTGAAGGGCATGTTGTGCAAGGAAAACGGAAAAAGGAGAGTGACACCCTTGGAGCACGTAGTGGATCCTGAAGGTCATGTTGTGCAAGGAAAATAGAAAGAGGCGAGTGGAACCCTTGGAGAACCTAGTGCATCCTGAAGGGCATGTCACAATTTTAACTGGTAAGTGAATAAACCTAGTCAACCTTAAAATGAATGATGCGATAAGTAAGATTTAAAAAAACAATTTTCCCTAATAAAAATGTCGCCCAACCTAGTGAAATCAAAATCTAGGTCTAAGTAGAACATGTGGTAAAATAATAATAATAATAACAAATAAACATGTAACAAGAAGGGGGGTAAGAAATTCAAATTTATTTAATAAAGTCAAAATTATAATGGAGGATTAAAATTTTAAAAAGGGAAATGGTTGTTTTTATCTATTTTTGCTAATTTAATTTTAGATAAAAAGAAAATAGGGTAAATGGTTGTTTCATATACACTTGCTAATTTAATTTTTAATTAAAGAAGAAAAAGGGTAAATGGTTGTTTTATCTACACTTGCTAAATTGATTTTTAGTTAAAAATGGAAAAAGGGGGAAACTTAAAAGAAATAGGAAACTTAAAGAAAAAGGGGGAAACTTAAGAAAAAGGGGAATGTAAAGTAAAAGATGAATGTCTAACTTAGTAAGGAATCTTTCATTTGGAACTTTCTAATTATGAACTCAACTAGGAATTTAGTAAGACGTAATTCATTTAAGAAGTGTAAGGGAATTTTGGGACACCAAGGATCGTTTTTAGGAATGCTTTTAGGTGGGTGAGAGAAATAGGAATAATTAAGAAATTAATAAAATTAATTTCTAGTGCAACTAGGGGATCAGGTGACATGTGTACGGGGGAGGTTTTTCCTAATTAATTAAATGAAACAAGAATTTAATGAGAATTTGAGAAAATAATTACTTAAAAACTCTATAAAAAGGAGGGAGGAGGAGGAATATGGATCTGATCTATTTGCGTAATGTTACACTGATGAATTTTGTCTTGACTGAAATTATCTTGTGGGAGTTGGGATACCCAGCTTGGGTAATAAGTGGTAGCTTGACCTTGCGAGGTGAGATGGGTGCTAGCAGTTCTCTGGTATTATGTGTGTGGCCCCTTTGCAGCTTGGGGGGCTCAGGGGGAAGAAGAGTACCCCTAGTGTTGGCTGGGAGGTATCGATGAGGTCACATCAGTTGACAAACGGGAGATGGGAAGAGCACACACAGGACAATGACTCAGAGCTTTCGCATTTGGCAATAGTACACATGTGTATATTTTGAATGGTAGTTTAATATTGTTCCTGCGTTTTCAGTACTGTACTTCTATTTTGTTAAGATTATGTTTTATTCAATGCTTTATGATCAAGTACTTAAAGTCATCCCCACATTATGCTCATTGTATTTTGAATTGAATTCCCTGGGTGAACCCAAACTCTTATTGCAATGACTTCTCTGCGTTTGTTTTTTATTGTTTATTACGAAGAAAAAATTGTGTTTTTATCTTTCGTCCCTTATCCCTTTAATTATTAGTCCGTGCCTGAGAAGTCATCTAGGAGCCGAATCGACAGTCGTCACTCTAGTGTTTAAATACCTATAGATTCAAATGACCTACTTTCCTATGCATGGATAATAAGTGAAGGATAATTTTCTCCCAGGTACCTAGACCTTACTTATATCTGCATTTTTCTCTTACGATTAATCTCAAATCATTGCATTTTTGTGAATGAGTGTCCTTGCATTTTTGGATTGATTCATTGCGGAATGATTTATCTTTGCGTTCCTGTGAATGAGTATCTCTGCGTTTGATCGATTCGTCTCTGATTGATTAATCTCTGATCTCTGTGTTTTCTTGTGCAAATCTCTATGTCCTCCCCTAAATTGTTACTCTGTGATTCTCTTTTATACATAACATTTCACACCATATTTTCATGGTGCTTGCACAACATTCACACTACGAAATCCGTGGCTCATTACCCAACATTCCACACGATGTTTTTGGGGTATATTACAAAGCATTCCACCACTATTTTCTCCTTGCACATTTTCCAGCATTCAACACGATGTTTCTGGGCCATTTACCCAACATCCAACCACAATTTTTCATGGCATACTACACAGCTTCCACCCTATGCATTTTGTGACACATTGCATAGATTTTGCACCAAGATTCTGACAATTTACCTTTGCAATTTCATGTATAGTTATGACAATGTTATCTTGCATTTGGATCTGTGAATCCCTGTATTTAAATGACAACGAAATCAATTATTATTTTCTCTACGATTTCATCTCTATTTATGTCAGCAACACCATTTATTTACTCTGAAAATTTAATATCTATTGACTACGAATTTACCCATATCTAATGGACAACAATTTAATTGCCTTGTTGCTATGCATGAAAACAAATTCATATAGAAAATTTATGATAACAGTTTTCATTTTATTAGTTAGTGATATTGTTGATTCCTTGATTTCAAGACAACAATATATTTAGACAACGATTGGGTTAATCCCTAATAAAAGACAAAAATATTATATTTGAATAACAATTGACAACGAATTATTTAATCATCATGTGTGTAATTTATGACTGCGTTTTTCTTTAATAATATGGCTGTGAGATGGTATATATATATCTACACATTATTTATGTTAGCATTTGATGATAAGTCTGCATTTTACTTGGCATATTACCCAGCCTCCACGTCACGATTTTCTTGGCACAATACACTGAATCTACACCACAATTTTTTGGGTAGATTCCTTCGTATTTACCCAACAATGTCAACAGTTTTATCATTTTATTTATCACTAATTTTTAGCAATAGATGTATCAATAAATTGACATAGGACAGCGACTTGATCGTTGACAGCCATATATGATTACATAGCCATATCATATTTGACTCCACGATTTTCCCTTAAAATGAAGTTGTTATTCCAACTATTTATTATCAATGCGATTTCTTTTATCATATATTTAGACAACAATATCGTATCATGTGTTAAACATATAGAAAAATAAATGTTGTTGGCATAGGGGTGAGGTTTAGTCTGTGCTGTTCCGCTATTTCGGCGAGGTTTAAGTTCTGCATGCCTTCCTCTGCAAAGTCCTCTCTAGAACCTCCTACAATTTTTCTAGCTTTTCTTTCTTCTTACTGAGCTTTCTTGCTTTATTTCCTGTGATCTGCATCTCTGGATTCCTCTTTCCATTCTTTTTCTTATATTCTCTTAGCATAGTAACTTCACATTGCTGAGGGTCTTTCACAGGGTTCGAGGGTAATACTTCTTCTCTTACTGTTTCTGGAGTAGGTGCTCTTCTCTCCTGCATGGATAAGTTCTTTAAGCCTTCTTGCATTCTTTCAGCTTTGAAAGCAAGGTCTCTAGCCCTTAGTTTCTTCGATTTGTCCTCATTTTCTTCTATTAAGTGTGCTATTCTCCTAGCCATGAAATCCCTTAATTCTTTCTTTTTCTGTTCTATAGATTCCTCTTCTTCTTTCCTTCGGATCTGATCTCTCTCAATCCAAGTCCTTCTTAACAAAAGTGCGAAAGGAGCACTGTTCTCAACAAACTTAATGACCTCAAATTCTTCTTCTGTCAATGTTCCATGAGCACTCATTGGTACATGAGTATGTCTTCCACATAGGGTTATCATATTTCATTTAAACAATCCTATTCCTCCCAATGAAGGAATCATAGTAGGGTTTCCCAAAATTTTCCAAGTAATTTTTGGCATAATGTTCACCCGTTTCTCTACATCCAATACACAGTCTATGCCAAAGTCTTCTATTCTTGTTTCTATGCACTACTTCTCTTTTAAGATATATGGTAAACTGATGTATTTTTGATCATTCAATGTTTCTTTCATCTGCAATAATAGAGCCTCTAGTTATTTTTGGTTCTTTAGCATATTCTTAGTCTCTTGACCTTCCTCATGGTTTTCTTGTCTCATGTTCATCTTCTCAACTTTAGAAATCATTCTAGGGAAATCCAAAACTTCATGTCCAGTAGCTTAACAACAAAGGCAAATAGGACCTCTACCAGGGAATTCCTTAGCAAGATGTCCCAGTCTTTTGCAACTATAACAAAGAGTCAATCCTCTCTTTCTCTTAAATGATCCCCAAACTTTCCTGTACTGTGCACTGGGATCACAGTGATGGACCTGCAAAAAATTATTTCTAGGATCCTGCATCCACTTGTTAGTCCAAAAATTCTTTCTATGCATAGGAATAACATATCTTTCACTATTTCTATCAGGTCTATTCATATCACATCTTATTTCTTCTAGTTGTGCCCTAGTTTTCAGACTAGGACAAAATCTATCAAACATACCTAGATCCATTCTTTCAAAACAAAAATTTCCACTTATCTTACCTTTATCAGAGCACAAAGATTTAAGATCTTACCTCTTTTATTCAAATCAGACTTCTCTTCTTAGCACAGAGCTTCACAAGTCAAGTAGAGTACTGTGCATTAGAGAAACAAATCTACACACATAACTTTCTCTTTTCTTCAGTTCCCAACAATCATAGTTTCAGGTACTGACAACAGAACCATTTGCTGGCACAGGGGAAGACCTAGGGTTCAATGCTTCAATAAAACACCAAAAAACCCTAACTACCAGCCTTTTTAGAAACACCTGCGAAGCATATGAAGTCTCACCCGAGGTAGAGGTAGGGGGGTTGTAGGACTCAAGTGTCTACAACCTAGCCGGGACACATATATGTGATCACAATACTTAATAGAGAACTTAGTAATTAACATTCATTAGTATTTGACCCTTATTCACATCGCAGGTAAAATCCCTAATTACAGAACAACACAACATTCATCAAGGTCTAAACACACATAACCATTCATCACATAACATAAAAGTAGATCTAACCTTCATTCATATTATTAAACACTAAGCTAGTACATCATATGCATCTAACATACATAAATATTACAAAACTAAGCATAAATCACATCAATAACATATCAACCACATTAAGCAAAGAAACCACAACACATGATATACATGGTTCACCCCCAGCGTGGGGCTACATCCACCAACTCTTCTCCTCTTTTATTAGCTTCTTCCAATCTTCTTACATGCACAGATCCACAAAGCCAACTCTGCATAGGACAGGAGATCTGTGAACACCTCACCACATCCTCCTTCCCCGAGTTAGGTCCAAGCACCAAGAACTTACACAGTATGTGTACAGAGCACTTACAAAACACTTGCACTTAGCTATGCAAGCCTTAACACACATTCTTGCACATAGATAACTTTAACACTAAGCCGTCGACCCTTTCTTACATCGCCTAACTACTTATTTATAGATTATAAATGGGGCCTAAGCATGGGTAAACCCATGGGATGACATCCCATACCTGTTACATAAACCCTAAACCCAAAAATCCTGCAAAAGGGGGTGAGATCTCGTGATATCCACTTCGCCCGGGCGCTCTGTCTTTGACCAACTTGTCGAGGTCCCAAAAATGGTCAAACACGACCAAGGTTCTCCAAAACTTGGTTGAGGGCCAACATGCCCCCAAATATCACCTGTGACCCATCCCAAGTCACTCTGATCTGGGAAATTATGCTTCAAAGGCCTCGAGATTGGCTCGAGATTCCTCGACTTGCTTCTTCACCAGAGCCTCCTGCTCGGTGAACTCTTGAATGAATTTCTCGGTGACAGGTCCTTCCAAGCATTGTTCCACTATGGTGACCACTTGTTCTAGCTATGCACTTTGTCCCTCGATCTCTTCAAAACATGTGCAGGCTTCATCCTGTACCGGTTGGAGTCTTTGGGTCACTTCCATGACTCTACTATGGATATCATGGACATGTTGTTGAACTATGCGTTGTTTCTCTGACCTTTTCATCTTCTCAACCGTTGAAAGAAGTTTCAACTGTGCTTGCACTGTCGATGCTTGTTGATTTGCCTCCTAGATATGTGATTCTAATGTTATTATTTCTTGGTCCTTTGTAAGGTGCTCATAGGTCTGCGCACTTCGGTTACTGATTTTCTTGCATTCTAATTCCAATGCATTGATTCTTCTGACTACGCTCCGGGAAATTTCTTCCCTCTGATCTCACACTTCCTACAGAGTGCTCGACACTGCTTGCGATTCCAGTTATGCTACTCTTGCTTTGATCCAGGTGGATATTGGTGGCCACCCACGTTTTTCAACTGGCTCAAAACAGTTTTCTGGCAATTTTGGCAATTTACTATTTTTAACCGGTTTTAACTTCCGGGGCCATTTTGAGGGCCTAAATGAAGGTTTTTTGAGATCGAGGTTCTCAAT
>ML778743.1:500422-511044 GCA_009831015.1 Picea engelmannii
TTTTGGCATTCTCGTCTATTGTAAAAATGCCTCTAGAGCCTCATTGTAATCATCTTCTCACGGATGCGAGTAGCAGCCACATCTCTTCTCAGAGATAAGCTACCAGCGCCCTAGCTAGTTTATTTCGATTCTGTCTGTAAGCATATTTCAGTCATTTTTTATTAATGAAATGAATTCTTATTTCCACTGCATCTCTGCGTTTATGTGTATTTCTGTATTTCATTGTGTTCCTACATAAATCTGGATCATGCTTGGAGCTGTTGAATGGATTCAGCGAGCTTCCCCACTTGGCTCTCAACTATCTCTTCTTCCATCTATGCCAATCCCGTCGCGAAGAAAAGTGCTTGAGTGATCACTTCTCTAACTCCAATATGATCTGTGAGAAGCTGATCTTTCTCTCTCTGGATCTACTCTTTGTCCTCTTCAAACTTCGCTTAGAGGTCATCTTTCTCTTACTGCGCAAACCGACTTTTCTCTAGGGCTTCCTCCTTTTCTTTCTTCAAGGCCTCTGTGGCCTGTTCTTTTTTCTTCTGTACTTGATGAAGGCGAGCCTCTATCGCATCTTCTAATCTGTGTAGTTGGGCAGGCTCATCTCCTACTTCTATACCCCTTGATGAGAAAAGCACAATAGACACTTCATGACTCTAATAGAGAGCCTGTTGTACCCCTTTGAGCTCCGCCTCGATCTTGTCATACATTGTCTCCTGTTTGGCTTCGTTTCACTGTAAAATGTCCTTCGAGGTATCTGATACAATTGCGATGATGAGTTCAATATTATCCACCATAAGTACAGTCTGTAATTGAGGCTTATTGGTTCATGACTTCTTTCACGCTGAGGGTTTCTTTGGATAAACCTTTCTTTTCTTTGACTTCTCGACCTTTGTAAGGGGATCTTTAGGTGGTGTCACTTCTCCCTATTCCTGCTTGTCTTCTTCCCCTTCGTCCTCTTCTTGGTCTACTTCGTCATCTCCTCCTCCTCTAGGTGAATCAGGCACAGTTTCCTCCGATGCGCTATTTATTTCCTGCACCTCTTCCTTCTTTTTATTCTTGCTGCTACTGGGTACATCATATTATTCTCGGGTGACCACAAGACTTCCAATGATATCAGGGTTGGAGAGCTCCGTCTGCTCGACTGTTACAAGGAATTCAACCAACCATTCCTTATTTATCTCCTCCATGTCTTCATTGCTTAATTTGTAATATGACTGAAGCTCTTCCTTGCTTTCATCCCTACGCGTAGTGATATATATAAAGTGTCGGTCTGCGTGGAACTTCGCGAGTGGCCTGAACCAATGGAGTGTATTCAGAGTCATTCGGGGGAATGACTCAATGGCTCATGTGAGCTATAGATAGTAAGTGTGGAAGACAATGTTCGAATACCACTGCTTCACCATATCGCTTGAGTAACACAAGGTGGTGAACCTTGCGGCTAGTGGTTCAGACGACTTGACTTCTGGGAAGGTCGTTCCCTCTGGCATCTCCCAAGCAACAAAGGCAATGAGGATCAAAAACCAGTTGAAGTGAAACTCGTAGCCCTGGTCCTGTGCTTCTTGGAAATCCTGCTCCAACTGTTTGATGAGGTAGCTCGCCCAGTTCATCTGCATCCCTTCAACGCAATTTCCTGCAAGGTTGATGATGAATCCCGTAACCTGCGTTGGTCTATTCTTCCTGATGAGCTTGCTTGCTATTAGCTGACAAGCTAGGTGCACTGCGCCATTTTGGATGGAGGATACCTTTTAGCCCTGCTTCCCCTTCTCTACATCGCCATATGTTTCCTTTATTCGCTACTCCAGGGAGTGATCTGCAACCTTCCCTGGGTAAAAATCGCGAGGGTCCAATCCTTGCATGCTCAATCTAGTGATCTAGTGGATCAACACCGGATCTACAGTGATGTGCCTATCCAACCACATGTAACCTCCATGATAGCATGAAAGGAGGATTTTAACGCACATGTTAACCTCCTGATGTGTGCCGAAGTGTGGTATCTTCATCACATTAAGGATTGTTGATCTCGTGATGTCCATGGTCCACGGCTGGGGGAATATCTTCGGCTTCTTCCAAATTGTCTTTGTCAAGTACTTATGTGGTGCGAGCATTCCATAATTCTTGCGGTCTCCTAAGTTGAAATCACTGATCTTGAGCATCAGAATCTTTCCCAACTACAATCCAACTCTGTGTATCCCCTTCGAGAGGTACGCAGTGATCAATGTATAGTCAAAATATCTCGGGACACTGTCATGATTAACCACGCCAGCTAGAGGTGATATATAGTCAAGAAAGACTGACAGGATGAGCTTCTCATTCGCCAGGTCGTCGCGGTGCTTACTTATTTTCTCTGTCGCAGTTCAGGATGGCCCAGATCGACGTGCAGTCGATATGGATGCTTGCAATCCTCTCATTGATGAGGCCTATACTCTTGCGGACATGACCTTCTCATCCATGAGGTCTATTAGGATGTCCTCCATATAATTATCTATTGCACTACGTTCACCTAACATACACGCTCGATATCAGATATCTCGGGTAGGTGGACAAACACTCAAGGTAAGAAAATCGGGTGGCGAGGTATAAATAAACACAACGCGATAACAATCAGTTCTCTATGGGCTCAGATAATCACAATTTTCAAAAGTGTCCCCGGTAATACATTCGACATATTAAATAGACAATGTCGTAATGGAATCCTCCAATGGACAGGAAAGCCTCAATCAATACGATTCCATCCGTTATGGTGCGGTGCCAATGGTCCAATGGTGATCTTTCCATCAATAATTGCGTTTCTAGTCATTCTGGAGCATCGTTTTAACGCTCAGGATGCCTCCAACAGTCATATTGCTTCGCCATGGTGAAGTGCTAGTCTGCGATGTTCTACTATTTCGACGAGGTTCAAGTTCTCCAAGCCTTCCTCTGCGAAGTCCTCTCTGGAACCTCCTACAATTTTTCTAGATTTTCTTTCTTCTTACTGATATTTCTTTCTATCTTTCCTGTGATCTATGTATCTGGATTCCTATTTCCATTCTTTTTCTTATATTCTCTTAGCATAGTAACTTCGCACTGCTGAGGGTCTTTCACAAGGTTCGAGGGTAATACTTCTTATCTTACTGTTTCTGGAGTAGGTTCTCTTCTCTCCTGCATGGATAAGTTCTTTAATCCTTCTTGCATTCTTTCAGCTTCGAAAGCAAGGTCTCTAGCCCTCAGTTGCTTCAATTTGTCCTCATGTTCTTCTATTAAGCGCGCTATTATCCTAGCCATGAAATCCCTTAATTATTGTTTTTTCTGTTCTATAGCTTCCTCTTCTTCTTTCCTTCAGATCCGATCTCTCTCAATCCAAGTCCTTCCTAACAAAAGTGTAAAAGGAGCATTGTTCTCAACGAACTTAATGACCTCGAATTCTTCTTCTGTCGATGGTCCATGAGCACTCATGGGTACATGAGTAAGTCTTCCACATATGGTTATCATCTTTCCTTTAAACAACCATATTCCTCCCAATGAAGGAATCATAGCAGGCTTTCCCAAAATTTCCCAAGTACTTTCTGGTATAATGTTCACCTGTGTTTCTACATCCAATACACAACCTATGTTGAAGTCTCCTATTCTTGTTTCTATGCACTACTTCTCTTTTAAGATCTCTAGTAAACTGATGTCTCTATGATCATTCAATGTTTCTTTCATCTACAATAATATAGCCTCTGATTCTTTCTGGTTCTTTAGCATATTCTTAGTCTCTTGACCTTCCTCATGGTTTTCTTGTCTCATGTTCATCTTCTCAACTTTAGCAATCATTCTAGGGAAATCCAAAACTTCATGTCCAATATCTTTACAACAAAGGAAAATAGGACCTCTACCAAGGAATTCCTTAGAAATATGTCCAGGTCTTCTACAACTATAACAAAGAGTCAATCCTCTCTTTCTCTTAAACGATCCCCAACCTTTCTTGTACTGCGCACTGGGATCACAGTGATGGACCTGCAAAAAAATATTTCTAGGATCATGCATCCACTTGTTATTCCAAAAATTCTTTCTATGCATGGTAATAACATATCTTTCACTATTTCTATCAGGTCTATTCATATCACATCTTCTTTCTTCTAGCTGTGCCCTAGTTTTCAGACTAGGATGAAATCTGTCAAACATACCTAGATCCATTATTTCGAAACAAAAATTTCCACTTATCTTACCTTTATAAGATCAGACTTCTCTTCTTAGCACAAATCTTCACAAGTCAAGTAGAGTAATGCGCACTAAAGCAACAAATCTACGCACAAATATTTCTCTTTTCTTTAGTTCCCAGCAATCACAGTTGCAGGTCCCGTCAATGGAACCATTTTTTGGCACAGGGGAGGATCTAGGGTTCAATGCTTCAACAATGCACCAAAAAAACTCTAACTACTGGCCCTCTCGGTAACACTTGTGAAGCAGATGAAGTCTCACCCAAGGTAGAGGCAGGGGGTTGTAGGACTCAAGTGTCTACAACCTAGATGGGACATAGATCTGTGATCACAATAGTTAACAAAGAACTTAGCAATTAACATTCATTAGTCTTTGAGCCTTATTCACATCGTAGGTAAAAACCCTAATTACATAACAACGCAACATTCATCAAGGTCTAGGCACATCTAACCATTCATCACATAACATCAAAATAGATCTAACCTTCATTCATATTATTAAAAACTAAGATACTACATCATATGCATCTAACATACATAAAGATTACAACACTAAGAATAAATCACATCAATAACATATCAACCACTTCGCACAAAGCAACCACAACACAGGATATACGTGGTTCACCCCCAACTTGGGGATACATTCACCAACTCTTCTCCTCCTTTATTAGCTTCTTCCAATCTTATTACATGCATAGAGCCACAAAGACAACTCCGCACAATACAAGAGATCTGCATGCACCTTGCCAGATCCTCCTTCCCTGAGTTAGGTCCAAGCACCAAGCCCTTACACAGTCTCTGCACAAAGCACTTACAAAACACTTTCACTTAGCTCTGCAAGCCTTAACACATCTTCTTGCACATAAATAACATTAATACTAAGCCTTCGACCCTTTATTACATCCCCTATCTTCTTATTTAAACATTACAAATGGGGCCTAAGCATGGGTAAACCCATGGGCCAACATCCCATACCCATTACATAAACCTTAAACCCAAAAATCCTGCAAAAGGGGGTGAGATCCCGCGATCTCCGCTTCGCCCGGGCACTCCATCTTTGACCAGCCCGTCGAAGTCCCAAAAATGGTCAAACATGACCAAGGTTATCCAAAACTTGGTCGAGGGCCAACAAATGCTATACAACCATTATTAATAGTTAGCATGTTTTAGTTGACAAAAAACTTTAACATACAACAAAATAAATGCTAGACAACCATTATTAATAGTTAGCATGTTATATTTGACAACAAAATTTAACAAACAACGATGTTGTTATTGATAGTGAATATTAATGGACATAAATAATATTATGGGACAACGACATCATTGCTAGACATAGGTTTACTAATAGACATAGACATAGACATAGACATAATTAATAGATAGAAATTTTATTATATTGTTTCTGTTAAAGGATAGTGAAATCACCCTTAAGAAACACTTATATCTGTTTCAGTTTGTAAATACAATGAATTATATTTTTCAAAGACATGTTTCATATTTGTTGCAGTTTAAAAAAATTAGCGAATTCCTTCTTAGGAAATTACTTATCTGATGTTGGAATCGGAAAATAGTTACACCGAGCAAATTGTTTGATAATAATTATTTTAATGTGTACAGTTTGATGTATGTTTTCAATATAAATTGTTGCACAAGGAATTTAATGTGTTGTATGAACGTTATAGTCATCAGATTCCCTTTCATATTGTTGACTTGTTGATTGGGTGCTTGGGTTAGTCATCATGTGTTTTGATAGTTAATTCAGTCTCCTAGCACGTTGAATGTTTCTTGGGTTATTGGTCTAGATGTGTTATGTTGTGCCTTGGACACTATCATGCCTAATGATTGGTGACGACATGATTTCGATAAGGGAATCCTGCCCGTCCGATGGATATATGTGAATGATAACTTGGACAGAGTCCTGTGCTTCCCGATGTGGGCATATCGCTGTTGTAATTTATGTTGGTACTTGGTTTTGTAATGCCTTAATGCGTTGGGTTTGCGCGCCGTAAAGGATTCTAGGTACTGGTCGTCGAAGTGATTGTGTCGGGTTTTTTGATGTTGTCCTTCAGCTGGTAGGTGTTGTCTTTCTTATGTCGGGCGGGTAGTCATTTTTATCTGTCTATTAATTATCGCATGTTTCATCCAGTTGCTTGATGTGCTAATGTCTGAGTCATTGTTTACTATTACCTGATCTGTGTGTGTTTTTTTCGTCATCAAGTTGCATTGTTTAACTATTGTCATTATTTCCGTCCTGCCTTAAAAACAAAAATGGCTTTTGTGTTGTGTCGCATGTAGTTGTAATGATGGGGTCGTTACAGTGTTGCTGTATTTCTATGTTTCTAGAAATTTTCATGAGTATTTCATTGTAATTTCTCTTCTTTCATTTAGTTCCAAAAATAATCCAGATAAATATAGTACATAACATTCCATAATTAAGAAAGGAGAACAAACAATGATATTTTATTAGGAATGCATGCATAATAGTGATGGTCTAAAATAGAAATTATAAAATAGAACTAGTTCCAATACACTACCATTGAACTAGTGAGTCATAATAGAAATGTCTCCAACACCCCCCTGAACATCACCATGGAGTAATAAAAAATGAGTCTCGACAACTAGGCTATATTAGGTACTCATTTACAATGAAACTAATTAACAATGAATAAAAATGAGGAAAGAGGGAAAACCACGTGGGAACAAAACCCCCCCTCAAAAGACAATGCATCAAAAGAAGAAAAGGAAACTACTAGGAAACTATGTTCTTCACTCCAAGATGATCCCGAAAAGTATAAAACTTCATCCTAGTGAAGTTGTTGGTGAAGATGTTGGCAATCTATTCATAGGAAGGATAGAATTGCAGATCAATGATCCTTTCATGTACTATATCTTTGATGAAATACATGTGGACCTCAATGTGTTTGGTTTACTACCACTATACTGGATCTCTGCAAAATCTCACTATACTCTGATTGTCACATCATATGATAGTCGTACAGTGAAACTGGATACCAAGCTCAGTAAGGAAGTGCTAAATCCAAAGTGCCTAAACGACACAATTTAATACTCTTATGTACTCGACCTCTGCGGAAGATAAATTAATGACTAATTGCTTCTTAATTAACCAACAAATAGGGTTTGGCCCCAAATTGAGAGTGTACGCGAAAGTGGACTTGCGATCTATTACATCTCCATCCCAATCTGAATATGTGAAGCTTATGAGATCTAATGCACAACCAACTTCATATTGAATCCCATAAATCATGGTGCCATGAACATATCTAAAGATGTTCTTGGAAATATTCTAGTGTAGATTATGGGGCTCCTGCCTGTATATGGAAACTGATCCTACTGCATATGAGATATCCAGACGGGTGTGGGGGAGATACAAAAGACTCCCCACAAACTATCGATACAAAGTGCTATCCACTAATGGTGTATCCCCACTATCCTCAAGTATGATCCTAGATAAGAAGGGTGTATGTGCAGACTTACAGTCTGTCATGTGGAATCTATCTAGAAGATCCCTGACATACTTAGCCTAAGAAATTTTGATTCCACAAGCATCCTGACTAATCTCAAGACCAATAAAGAAAAGAAGTGGACCCATGTCCGTCATAGAGAACCTGTCATGAAAAATATCTTTGACCACAACAATGGATGAAACAAAGCTACTAGTGATCAAAAGATCATCAATATAGAGTACTAAAATCATCAAAAAGTCAATAGTCCTCAACATGTAAACATTTCAATTAGATTTACATCTAACAAAATCATGTGAAAAAATATAAGAATCCATCTTTTCATACCATTCTCTCAGTGCCTGCTTGAGGCCATAGAGTGACTTCTTCAGTATGCATACTAAATATGAGTTATGAATGAACCCCCGTGATTGCTCCATGTATATCTCCTCTGAAATATTACCGTGAATAAAATAATTCTTCACATCCATATAGTCAACTTCCCATCCTTTGGATACTTCAATGGATAAAACCAAGTGAATGGAGTCCATATTTTCTATAGGAGAAAATGTCTCATCATAATCTATCCCATGAATCAGTTGAAATCCTTTTACAACTAATATTTCCTTATACCTTCTTACATGATCATATACTACTCTCTTGGTCCTATAGAACCATTTGCATATAAAAAGTTTCCTCCCTAGTGGAAGTGGAACCAGATCCAAAATTTGATTGTCTAAGATTGAGTCGTACTCCTCTTGCATGGATGCTTCCCACAATGTATTTCCCATAGCCTCATTGTAGATCCATGGATCAAAATATTCAACCATATAGAAATTCATGGGCATTGCTGTTTTAGAATATGGAAGTGTATGAGAATTCTCCTCATGGTGAGATCGAGTCCTCCTCGAATCCAATGGATCCCCTACAAGGATGAGGGCTTTCTGAAGTGAAGATTGTGCCCAATTGGGAATTTGTTGAGGCTCTAGCGCTGGCTCCTCATCTGGCTGTACTACATGCTCATATACATGTACACAATCCTCTAAATTTGAGTCTTTATATGTAGCATATGAGTGTATGGAATCATCATCTCTGATGTCTAGAACTGATGGAAGCATCATCATTTGCATGTTGCATTGGTGTTACATGCAAAGGACTCTCCTCAAACTGAACACTATGCTCAACGATGAGCCATTCTGAAGAGGGATCAATCAACCTGTAACCCTTCACATCATCTATATATCCCAAAAATATGCAAGGTGTGCTCTATGGATCTAATGATTTCCTCTTTTCATAAGGAATATGGGTCAATGTACGAGATCCAAAGATGCATAAGTGTGTGACATCTGGTTTGTCACTTGTCCAAGCCTCAAAAGGTGTCATTCCCTCAATAGATATATGAGGAGATATTTTATATATGTAAGCATCACAATTAAGTTCTTTAGCCCAAAGCTTGGAAGGAAGAGATCTCACATGCAACATGCAACTAGTCATCTCCTTGAGAGATCTGTTCTTCCTTTTAGTAAATCCATTCTATTGTGGAGTGTATAGAACTGTATACTAGCCTCACGAATACTATTCTAAACATATTTGTTGATATACTCCCCCCCATTGTCTGTACGAAGGATATTTATCTTCTTCCCAATCTGTGTCTCTACTAGAGATTTGAAGTCTTTGAGATGCTCAAAAACTTCATAATTTTTCCTAAGAAAATAAACCCAAGTATAGCATGAGTAATCATCAATAAATGTAAGGAAATACCTTGCTTCGTTGATGGATGAATGTGGAAATGGACCCATGAGATCACTATGAATAAGCTCCAATGAAGAGGAGGCTCTCTTTTCCTTCCCCTTTGAAAAATTCTCTTCGGGATTCTTTCCAAGAATGCATCCTTCAAAAATCCCTTTAGAAAAGTGAAGTTCTGGTAAGGATTTGACTATTCCTTGCATGTACCTAAAGTTTAAATGACCAAATCTCTCATGCCATACTCTGTTACTATCATTAGCATGCATAAGTAGTAAAGAGGAGTCATGGTGAACAAACTTAGTGAATTTATACAACCTTGATTTGTGATCTACCTCACCAATTGCAATAATGGAATTTTCATGCATGTCAAGTACAAAAACTAAATCTGATGTAAATTCAACCTTTTTACCTGTCTGGGTGATCTGATAAATTGAGAGAAAATTTATAGAAATATTTGCAACATGTAAAACATTCTCAAAACTTACATTAGGGATTTCCACTCTTCCCTCTCCTGCTACTTCTACCAAAGTATCATCCCCCATGAGAATAGGGGTTTTGAGCATGAAATAAAATAAGTAAAAACTTCCTCTTTCGCTACCATATGATGTGATGCACTAGAATCTATAATCCATGAATCATATGAGGAATTAATTGAAACAAGAGAATTATTATTACCTTTCTTAGGAGCATGGTCTTCTTTCTTCTTCTTCTTGGCTCCTTCAAGAATAAATTCCAAGGTTATTCTTCTGAGGTACATGTTCCATAACATTGATTTTCTTCTTCATGCATGTGGATTATTCATGATTTGGTTTATTGCAATAAGTGCACCTCTTTTACTTATTATTCTTATTCCATTTGGAATTTGAAGAGTCTTTGGAACTTGAAGAATCCTTGAAGGGTTTGGAATATCCCTCCTTTTCTTTCCATTCCTTCTTT
Organism: Picea engelmannii; assembly: GCA_009831015.1. Taxonomy (NCBI): domain Eukaryota; kingdom Viridiplantae; phylum Streptophyta; class Pinopsida; order Pinales; family Pinaceae; genus Picea; species Picea engelmannii. The sequence continues at coordinate 510,741 of ML778743.1, forward strand.
CCTTTCTGTTTGGATTTTTGATTAGATGACTTTTTTCCATCCTGCATGGTGAGTGCATGTGCTTTGGGTTCCTTAATTAGGCCCATCTGAATGATTTTTGTCTGCTCATGTGTGAGAAAATTAATGAACTACTCCATGGTAGGTTGTTGGATTACTGAGAAGGGGGGTGAATCAGTAATAGAGAAATTTAACCATATAATCCAAGTGTTATATCAATGAAGCATTATTATCCAATAACTGCAGAGTAAATAAGCAATGAACAAATGAAAAATCATACACATACACAGTACACCAGTGTTTTACG
>ML778743.1:513040-529727 GCA_009831015.1 Picea engelmannii
AATGCATCATATACCAATGGAACCACATCGATCCATCTTCATCATGTATCAATGACAACTCATTGATCCATCTTCATCTATGCATTCTCATCAAGGATAATACATATTATATTACATCAATCATCAATCAATCAATCCTTTGATATCAATAAATCACTTGACATCAATCAATGACATCAATCAATCAAACCATTGGCATCAATGACAACATGATCCAACATAGGTATCTTCCACTTTGATCCCAAAACATATCTGCTAGAATGGAAAGTGGAGACATAGACAACATATTCTGGTCCTAGCTTAGACAATATTGTTAGAATAAGTTGGTCCTATTTTTTAGACTTATCAATACCACAATATTCCAAGCTCAATATCAAATATTTAAACTTAGTAAAGAAATCTTGTATATTATCAAAACTTTTAGGATCTAAGGTATTCAACTCTACCTCAAACATGTGACCTCTCATCTCATCCTACTTTCCAAAGAGACCTTCCAAGATGGTCTAGATATTTTTGGAGTATTTCATGCGGAAACATGAAACCATAAATCCGTTGAAATTAATTCAAGAAGAATTCTTGTGGCCTCATCCTTATGGTTCTCCCATCTTGTCTTCTCAATCACTGATGTAGGTTTTGTTTCTGTTTCCATTGCCAAATTGTACAATCCTTTTCTTTTGAGTTGGAATTAGGCCTTCGGTTTCCATTCAAAATAATTATATAGTGTGAGAATTATCACCAAATTTTACTGAATAATTGGTGTCATATCCATCCCTCTTATTAGTTCTGAAAACCTTGAGAAATTAACCTCAATTTGCAAGTGAAAATCGTGAGAAATCACTCCAAAAAATCAATTTTTGAAGAGTGTTGCATCTTGTGTGAAGTAAATAGTGAGAAACTTTCACACCCTATGTGAAGGTCACAATGAGACACTCTCACACCCCGTTTAAGGCTAAAGCATGACACTATCCAAAAATTGTTCCGAAATTTCTACCTAAACTATCATGTTTAAGGCTAAAGTGTGCCTACAACCATCACACCTTTCGACATGGAGAGGTTGCGACACTATCAGATACATGGATCAAACTCTTCAAAAATCTAATTTCACTCTTCTTTGGATTTTTTGGTTTTCTCCAAGCATCTCGGTTCTGATACCATGTCAATGTTTCATGGAAACATGCACAAGAGACCTAGATAAAACAAGTACAAACACAACTTACCAAGATAAGGATGAGAGATTCAATATGGAAGAATGAGAAAATCTATTCACACTAATCTAATGATATAATCAATGATCATACAATAAATGAGTGATATACACTCATATGAAAAAGAACATTCCATAATTAAGAAAATAAAACAAGTAGTGTGCTTTTCTTAGGAATGCATGCATAATAATGATGGTCTAAAATAGAACTAGATCCAATACACTACCACTGAACTAGTGAGTCAGAAATAGAAACATCTCTAACACATTAGGAATGATTTTACATGTCTTTGTTAAGGTGAATAAGATTAAATATTCTAAACATTTATGTTTGAATCAAAGCCTGATTGTGTTAGAATTGCTTTGTAGAACTATCTTAAAACCCTAATTTGTAGAAGAGCTACAATCACCTCTTGAACAAAGGGAAACCAAGATTGTACAAGAAAACACAACCATATAAGATGAGAATATTTCATATATGAAACAAAGAAGTAGAGATAAGGGCAAACGACCAATAAATCTGCCAAGAAGATCAAGAACCAGGCCTACAAATAAACTAAGGTTGAATGCAAAGGATTTGTTTTATCCTTCTTTGAAGAAGGATAAACTCATTTTCATTGATGATGAAGACGCTGAAAATATCCCAACAGTTACCAGGAAGGAAAAATTGGCAATTAAAACACTGAAGGATATGCCTATGAAAAAGATCAGGAAAATTAAGAGACAAAAGGTGACTTTTGTGGTTGAAATTTCTCAATTGGATGATAAATTAGGGCATAAAAAGAGTCTCATACCTTTCATTCCTGAGTTTCCAGAACCTCATATTGAAAAGACATCATCCATATCACTTGTACCCACAGAAGAAGATATTGTTATAATTCCATTTACAGAGGTTGACAAGCTTGAAAAAAATGCCCAGAAGTCATAATATTTCTATCGATATAAACAAACCATATTTTGAAGAGGAATCATGGGAAGAAAATCTTGAAACAAGGAAAAATCTAGGAAGAAGTCATCTGGAAATGCAAGGAAAATCTTAAACATCAAATACCTGCTCAAATTTGAAAAAAGTCTATAAAAAATTGCAAAATTTCCTATAGGTGATTGTTTTTGTAGTTATCTTGTAACGTGTTTTTGCAAATGATAAGTTATTTGGAAAATACATAAAAAATCCACTTGCAAAATGATCTTATTTAGTCGACAAGAGTGTTGTTTCCCAAAAAAGTGAGCCATCTGGGAGCTATAGGTGGAGATTTAGGGATGCATTTTCTAGATTTTACTGATTTTTCTTGATTTTTCTAGATTTTCCAGTCAACAAAGATGCCACTTCATTATTTCTACCTGTCCTTGATCATTGGAGCTAGAACATAAAGACTGAGTGAGTTTTAGTGAGATCCATTAATTGAGATATCATGAGTTCCTTCAGATCCATTATTTTTGGATATCAAATTTGTAATGGTTTCTATATATTTTAGAAACAAAAATTGTAAAGAGGGATATTTCTCTTGGAAGGAAGCAGAGGGGTTCGAGTATTTGGATTGAGAGGAAGAGGAAAGTATGAAAAAATTGTAAAGAGGAGCTTAAATGTCAACAACATTTTGTACTCAAGGAGTCAATTATCCTTATGGTCAGACTGTTCATCTATGTTTTGCATCTTTTTCTTGTTTAATTTGAATGCAATGTAATTTTTTTCAAAGCATTGATTTCTCCTTGATTCAATGTTAAATTACCTATTTTTAGGAATTTTCATTCAAGTACTTGTTTCATGTTTTAAATATTATTTTTAACTTGAAAATCTTCTTTATACAAGTAACAGATTGTTAGCTTGTATTCTATGTTTCTTATTTATTTTCCTCCATAATCAATTGTCACTTTGTTTGATTTATTAGTATGAATTCTCTTGACTAAATGGAATGCAACTTATTATTTGATTGAAAGAGTGTAACTAGTCCTATAAACTTCCATCCTTTTCAACCACCTGATCCATAAACCAACCCTGACCTATAAATTGAATCATTGCAATAACTGAGGTGCCCTAAATTTGTGCCATAATAGTCTGGTGCAAAATTTCGGGATAACACATGGATTTATACATAGTCTCGAATTTCCCTATAACTAGGCTCTAGAGTTTAAAATAAAATTCGTGTCTTCAACAAGATAAAACTAAATAATGAAGAAACCCTTTTCACATGGATATATAAAATCCTCCTCTTTTAATTGAGGTTTCTAGGAGTCTGAAATCCATTAATGTAGATATACTAGATAGGGCCGAAGATTTTTGAAATGAAAAACAAGACCATTTGTACTGTAGAAGAACACTTGGATGACAACATCTTTCACTGTAGGAATATTTATGGTTGGAGCCTCTTAAACTAGAAGACGTTGAGAACACAATATATTCTTCATAATATTAATGAAATAAGATTTACGCGGGTAACCATTAGAAGGAAGAGCACCATATCTACATCCACTATCCATACTGTCTCCCACAGTCTACCTAAAACTTGCTTCCACATGAGTATTGGGTGCACTAGAGGTGAGAGGCTCTATTGAAACAGAGTTTTCCACCACAATGCAATAAATTAGTTCAATAGAAAGGGAAGGGCCATTTATAATGACTGTCATCGAGGAGGAACACATGGAAATGGTGTCTGAAGGAGTAAGGATAACCATGCAAGGCCAAATCTAGGCCAAGGTATGGTTTATGCATAATTAGGGTAGAACTCTAGCCGCTTCCATCTGGTTTTGTCACATGAGCTTGGGCCCCATCCCACTAAATAATGTTTTTATACATATGAATAAAGTGAATAATGATATTAATAAATATCTTTATCATTTCATAGTATCATGACTCATAGTTATGAAATATTATCATTGGAGCTTCTCTTAGCGATGATATTTTAGGATCTATAGTAACAAAACCAATCATGTGAAGGTGGAATTTCATTTGGCCTTAAAAAAATGGTACTTTGTTGATATAATATTCTTATAAATATTATCAACACAGCTAATGATAATCATTAATATATGTGAGATATTATATTGTTAACGGATTGATAAATGATATTGTTTAGTAGATTAATGAAAGACATCATACCTTGTAAAATAAATTAATGTATTAAACAATTATGATTTACTGAGATGTATTAAATATTATAATACATTTTCAAGTTTCAATACTTAGGTTTTTATATAGTTACATTCACGATAATTGAGTTTAATATATTGTTATTTATTAAGGCTATGGTTATGTTTTATGTGAATAAATTGATGTTAGAGATAAATGCAAAACAAAATTGACAAAAACAAAATAAAAAGAAAAAGAAAAAGCAATGTGTTAAATCTAAAAACATAATATTATTTAAAATTTGTATTTATAGAATATAACCAAATCATAAAATTTATAGAATATACTTTATTATTATATAATATAAATATAGACACAAACATAAATTTTGTTTTCAAAACGATCTTTTAAATTTTAAAACCAAAACCAATCATCATTGTATTACTTTAAACCAATATATAAATAAACACACTTAAAACCCAAAATATTAACATGTATACATGAACAAACAAAATCATTTCATATAGCAAACAAAAAACAATCATCATCATCATTACATATACAAACACAATCATCATCCCATCATTTATCAAACACAATTATCGTATATTTAATAAAAAAACACCTTATCATTTAAAACTCAATCATTTAAAATATATTCGTTAAACATGTACATACACATTATAAAACAAAAACCATACACCATATAAAAACACACATTAAAACATATAACCAACAATATCATATCATTTAACAAATATAATAATGTCATTTAATAAACAAAAAGACAACATTATATCATCTTAAAAAAATCCAAAAATATGTCATCTAACAAACAAAAAAACAACCAATCATTTGACAAAGAAAGTCATAATATCTAACAAACAAAAACACAACCATCATAATATTTAAAAAAATATAATCATATTATCTTACAAACAAAAACACAATGATCATTATGACAATCATATCATTTAACAAATACAACTCACACCATATAATGAACAAAAACATTTTATCAAATAAAATCATTAATAATCACACCATCTAAAAAAAAACACAATCATTATATAATCTAAACAACAAAACACATATCATCATATAAAAATACACATAAGAAACAAACAAAACACATTACACACAACCAACACAAATAAACACACATAAAACATGTCAATATCATATCATCTTACAACACAATCACATCATCTAATTAACAAAAACAACCATCATATCAGATAAACAAACAAAAACTTCTTTCATTTAAAAATACACACAAAAAAACACCTACATACAAAAGACATATACTCATTACAAATTAGAAAAAATGTAAATACATAAATTTCAACATCATATCATTTAACAAATAATTTAACAAATACAATAATCTCAGACAAACAAACATATCATATCATAAAAAAAAATTATCAATTAAAATTTATAAAACATATCATATCATTAATTTGTTTTTTATCAATTAATTATAAATTTTAAAGAAAAATAATTTCACACCTTTTCACATTTAAATAAAAAATAAATATATCTATTTTATATATCTTAAATAAATAAAACAAATATACCTACAAACATATTATTTCATATTATACAATTTTCAAATAATTACAAACCATGAAAATATACCATTTAACATTACAAACAATTAATTATACACTAAATAATTGAATTCACAAAAACATTCCTTTATATTATATAATTTCAAATCAATAATCAATCACATAAACTTAAACTTATGATATAAACATAACATAATTAAAAAAATTCATATATATATTAAACTTTTGTAATTTATATTTAAATAAAAATAAAATATATCTATTTTATATATCTTAAATAAATAAAAAAAATATACCTACAAACATATTATTTCATATTATACAATTTTCAAATAATTACAAACCATTAAATATTGAAAATATACCATTTAACATTACAAACAATTAATTATACACTAAATAATTGAATTCACAAAAGCATTCCTATATATTATATAATTTCAAATCAATAAACAATCACATAAACATATAATATACTTAAATTTATGATACAAACATAATATAATTTAAAAAAGTCATATATATATTAAAATTTTGTAATTTATATTAAAAAACTATATAAATCAAATTCAAAGATATTCAATAAAATATAATTGTATTATATAAATAATTTAACATTTTTATTGAACTAAATAAAAAATTTAAAATAAAAAAAATCAAAATGTGAGAAAATAAACTATACCAACATAACACAATTTGAAAAAGTCTCATCTACACACCATATAATAATAATGATATAAATATGATATATATAAACATTAATTAAATTTTTTCCACATATACAAAAGAAAATTATATAACATAATATCTCTGCGGTTTTGAACTAGAATAATCTTTCTAGTTATTCTCTGTGATGTGAACTATAATGCTGTAATTTTAAATAATTTTTTGTTCTTGTTTCTTCCACTTGTTGAGCTCTTTGGTGCATGTTAGCAAATTAGTTATGGATTCTTCAATGGAAGGAGCATTTAAAATCATGTGAGTCACTTTTTACTTTGAGTCAATTTTAATTTAAATGTGAAAATTAAAGAGATTTAAATATATTTTATTTTTTTTATCTATTTTTTTAAGTTTAATAAGTAAAAGTTGATTTGAGAGATAATAATTAATATCATTATTATCAATTAAGAAAATTATTTTCCATTTTTAAAGTCAATCCACCACCTATTGCCCCCCAAAATCACCCTACAGATCCTTTACGATTATATGGAATCATTAGAAAAAATGAGAGAAGAGAGAGATGTCAAAAGCCAAATAGAGTTAGAATCATTAGAAAAAAAGAGTGAATACAGAGACATAAAACTCCAAATAGAGCTAGAGGCAATGCTTGATAAAAAAATTAGACTCTTCAAAGATATCATTCAAACTCAAATATAGGATAGATTCTTAGGGGTCAAGAGTGGATTACAGACAATGAAGGATATGATTCAAGAAATTGAAAAACATAAACAATCAACCCAAGAAGGAGAGGCCGAAGAAAATCACAACTTGAGAGATAGGATTAAAGATCTATAAGAAAAACTAACCAACAATTTGACCCTTAGTAATATGGAAAAAAAATTCCCACGGATGGGGTGCCACGCGGTGCAGGATGGGCACATGGAGACACGCCAGGAGGGGCCATTTATGGTGGCCAACCGCCCTCATATCCCCTCTAGTTATGAGGGGTCTCACTTCAGTCGACCTCCATCTATTTACGATGCCTCTCATGTGCGAGAACAAGCTAGCCAACCAGAGCGTTAATCTCTCGGCCTTAATGGCTGCAGCCACCATTTATACTCTTATCAACCTTCTCGGAACCCTTAGGATGCATTTGCAGCTCACAGAGCCGAGAAATAATAGGAGCGAAGGAGAAATCCTGGCTCTCGTCCTCATTTTCATTATGCCGTGAGCTAGAGGAAGACCCCGCAGAGGAGCAGGGTGGTACGCGACCGATTCCAGGCAAAAAAGGCACAAACGGTTTGAACGAGCTCTGGTTCTTGCTAAGAGGAAGAGACGTAGGGAGGCCACAACAGTAGACTCTCCCCCTAGAACTTATGTTGAGGAAATACCGACTATGGAACTCCCCCACGACTTCTCTGAAAGTCGAATGTTTACGGTTCCGGACAATTGGAACCCCCCGACGTGCATTGAAGCAGAAGCACCACCGCTCCGCCTGCGAGATGTACATGGTCCCAACGACGCTCCCACTAAGGAATTCTCCACCTGCCTGGTGGAGGAAGAGCTGCTGGAAGGAAAAAACGACTCGCAGCTACAGAAAATGCAGCATGCACACCAGGAGATGGATGCTAAGAAAAAATCGCCACCCTCTCCACCACTCCTTCACCTGGAGCACCTGAACTTGATCTTCGAGGTCCGCAGCATGGTGGACGACCAAATCTTCAAGGCTGTCCGTGTTAGGCAACGCTTGGACATGCTGTATGCAGCTTACTGCAATGCCACTCCACGATGACAATGCCCCACCTGTGCTCAGCTCTATGCCATTCCTGTCAGCAACAGAAAGGCGACGGACGACCGCGAGGACACCGACGAATAGGTTCTTCTGTTCAACATTGTCTCCAATTCTCTTTTTTTTTTTGATGTTTATCAGAGCTATAGCTCTGCTAGTTAATAGCCCTGTTAGCGTTAGCATAGGCCTTACTAAACTGCTGCTGAAACTGGTCATGCACCCTGGTTTCCTTCAAGCAGGGTGGCAAAACAAGTTTTTGAATTTGCATGCTATTTTGGACAGGTTAGCTGTCTCGGTTTCCTTCACAGGAGGGACAACTAGCACCTACATGTCATGGTGTATTTTTAAAGTTTTAATATAATAGGATTTTCTTTTTACTTGAAAAAAAAAATATGGAAAAAAAATTGGATATCAAACCCATCAAAGAGGAAATGAATAAGCTAATTGAACTTGACCATGAGCTTAATAAAAGAGCATTGAACCTCATAATTTTTGGTATAAAAGAAAAATAAGAGGAGGATACACTAGCAATAGTAAAGGAAGAATTAAAAATAAATCACAAATTGATACAACTTACCTCATAGAAGCAAAGAGGCTAGGAAAAGTAATTGATCAGTAATTAACATAAATATAGCATACTTAGTAAATATCCGAGCTTAAAAGGGTTGGAAATATTTATAAATCAAGACCTCATTCCCGAAGACCAAGAATAATTAAGGAAGGAAGTTCAAAAGGTAAAAGAAGTCAAGAAAGAAGGAAAATGGGAAATAACCAGAAATCGAAAATACATTGTTAGGGATAGAGACCAGAAGTAATAATAAATAGGAATTTGAGACACTCAGGATCCTTTTTTGGAACTGTCATGACTTTCCATGGTGTAAAGGTCCTATGATAATTTGGATCCCTAGTGATATTGATATTATTTGTCTAGTTGAAACTTGGGAGCATGAAGAGTCTAAGGTCTCTAACATAGAAGGATTTGTCTTGTGGTTGGCATGGAATACAAATTCCCACCATGAGGGATGGGAGGGATAGCTTGTTATATTAGAAATACCATTTCTCCTCACATTCAACTTCTTAAGATCGACCCTCTAAATCAATACATTTGGATAAAAAATTTAGACACCAATGCTAAGAAGATGTATATAGAATTTTTCTATTTTGCACCTATTAATTCTACTTTTTATAAGAAAAACAATCTATATAGAAATTGTCCCTATAATAATTTAGAACAAGATATTTATATTTTGAAAAATGAAGGTAATATCCTCCTGATAGGTGAAACGATCCTCCTTGTTACGATGACAACCTCTTATAACAAGTGCTATTTTTTTTTTTTTTTGTGTGTGTGTACAAGGGTAACAAGACATTATACTCTGTGCCACCACATGACGACGAATCATGACACATACAACTGCGATATCAACATAAAGATCTAAGACACACATCAACATCTGCCAGCAATGAACAACAATCAACTGACAAAATAATAAGACTCACTACCCGCCCGTCCTACCCTGCAATGGTTAGGACCTCCAAGACACATAAGCAACACTCAAGCCCAGGTTCCCATCGATTTTAACCATTTAATGTCTCAGGGCTGGGGACTGTTCTGAGGAAGATGGAGGTGTCTACATCCCGCCCGACACAAGTAGACCAAGCAATAAAATGTTTACAACCAAGTACAACAATGATTAAGAATGACCACGTCCTCTACGGATGGCGCAAGTTAGAAGGACTCCAACAACAACCAACCGTAATTAAGACAAGGCATTATGTATGACTCAATTAGCATTAATTACATATCCGTTTACTCCATTTAATTTCCATTAGTTGACAAGTTACCCAACCCAACCTTAAAATAATTTAAATTAACTAAATGCAAAATCCCCATTTACTAAGTCGTAATGATTTATGGTACTTAGTTCAAGGACGTTACATTTTAGATGTCATCAATAACCATAAACTTACAATAACATTGCAATAAAATAACAATGACATTCCTTTTTATATGTTATCTAACACTAACATTACACTCTATATTATATTGAAAAAACATTACTCTTACATATTTCATAAACAATATATTACCATGACGTTACCTTTACATATTACAATAACAATATAATTTACAGTCACAATACATTTACACATTACTATATCAATTTATGTTATCCATAACAATAAAATTTCAGTAACATTCCACTAAAATAACAATATCCTTACCTTTTACGTTACGATAACATTGCATTAGAATAACAATAACATTACTTTTTATATAACACTAACATTACATTCGGTTTTATATTGTGTAACATCCCGCTCTGGCGCACTGAGAGAACTTATTATTTGAGGACACTTGCTTGCAAGTGATCTGGAATTTTCTGATATTAATACATTTATTCTTGACTATGATGCGTTATGATAGACAACATGATGTTACTACTTGATTGACTCAGTTTATTTGAGTGTGCAGGGTTTTTGACCTGGAGGATGCAGAGGCATCGACGAAACCCTTGGACTCCGGATTGAGTTAGGGAGTGTACTATTTGAGTTGATTTATTTACCATGATATTTATTGATTTGATGATATGTTGTTGACTTGTTCTGACATAATGGTTGATGATGCAGGCTGACGATAGCTTGCCGACCAGACTCACATATGGAGTAAAGGGGCCACACACGATTTCTAGAGAGGTTGAGGGAGAGGTGTGGACAGCAGCCCTGCCACAGCCTACTAGCACTCCCGCCATGGCTTGAACTGTAGGTTAATGATTACCTAGTTCAAGAGGATCTATGATGCCGTGAGGGAAGACTGCGACAGTTGCTCACGATGATTCTAAGGGGCGCGCAATAAGGCGGGGGACTTATTCCTTAGAGCCCTTAGTCTCCCACAAGTTCACCTGGCAGAGTGTTGACTCCAGGGGTTATAGATGTCTACCAATCAGTCAAGTCGGCGAGTGGCACCCTTGGAGCACGTGGTGCATCCTGAAGGGCACGTCGCGCAAAAGAAACACAAGTTGGCGAGTGGCACCCTTGGAGCACGTGGTGCATCTTGAAGGGCACGTCGCGCAACAGAAGCAAACGAGGCGAGTGGAACCCTTGGAGCACATAGTGCGTCCTGAAGGGAACGTCGCATTGATGATGATGATGAGACAACCTAGATGACCCTAAGACCTAAACGCCTTAAGAAATTCTCAAAACGACTCCCCTAATGAATTGTCGCCCAATTCAAATCTAAACCTAAATTTAAAACATATCTAAGATAAAATTTGATTAGCCTTAAGAAAGGACCCTACAAAAAATAAAAATAAGGACGCTAACCAAAACCCTCCTAAGTATTAGTTAAAGTCTTCTTAAATTAAGGGGGGGTAAAGTAATGAGGGAGATAAATTAATTGAAACCCATGGTTTTTAAATTATAAAGAAGAAATAAAATTAATTAACGTGTGAGAGTATAAAAGTAATGAATTTAAAAATAAATGAAAAGATTAATAAGCGCATTTATATTTTTGGGTCTTTTAAAAAAAAAAAGAAAAAAAAGAAGGAGAAATAAATAATAGGAATAGGGAAACCAGTAATAAAGGAAACATATTAAAGGAAAGTGGGGGACATAGGGTAAAAAGCAAAAAGGAATCAACAATTAAATAACTTTCTATAATGAACTAAAATAGCAACTTCTTTAGGGAAAGTTATTAAAAGCATGTAAGGGGATCTAGGAACACCTATGAGTAATTTTAGGAGCGACTCTAGGTGGGTGAGGGAAATGAGTCTTTTAATATTTTTAAAGAAAATAATTTTGGAGAAACTTGGGGGATGAGTGACACTTGTACGACATAAAATTTTTAGGGGATTTTCATTAAAACTTAATTAATAGTGATTTAGGGAAAGTAGGTGGGTCTCAATTTCTATAAAAGAAGGGGAAGATGAGGAAGAAGGCGAGGAACAGTTAGCGTAACGTTACGCTGCCGAATTTTGGCTTGACTGATTGCTTGTGAGGAGTTGGGTCTTTCTCAGCTTGGATTGAGTGGTAGCTCAGCCTTGCGAGGTGAGCTGAGAAGCTAGACTTATCTTCTGGATTTGTGTGGCCCCTTTGCGGCTCGGCAGGCTAAGGGGGAAGCAGAGTACCCCTAGCGATTGGCTGGGAGGTACCGGTGAGGTCTTGATGGTCGGAAGGCAGGAGCGGCATGGAGCGCGTGGACATCCATCGAGGCGGTCGATAAGGAAAAAGGTACGCGCGTCATTTGGTAGAGTAGAATGCTCGGATTGGTTTATCCATTGTGATTTTGTTGCTGTATAATTTCACCGTCAATGACAAACACTGTGATAGTTAGATTGCATGGTAATGGCGTTGCGAAGTTACGAATGGACTGTGTAAAATAATTATGGTTTATATTTCTGGACTGTGTGAAATGGTTGTGGTTTATATTTCTGGACTGTGTAAAATAATTATTGTTTACATCTCTGGACTGTGTTAATGTTTTTTTTTTTTTTTTCACCGCCAAAACGAAATGCTCTCTGCCTTGTTGGGCGAATTGGTAATTGAATCAACAGTAAATCAAAACGAAATGCTCTTTTCCTTGCTGGGCGAATTGGTAATTGAATCTACAGTAAATCAAACGAAATGCTCTCTGCCTTGTTGGGCGAATTGGTAATTGAATCAACAGCAAATCAAAACGAAATGCTCTTTTCGTTGCTGGGAGAATTGGTAATTGAATCTACAGTAAATCAAAACGAAATGCTCTTTGCCTTGTTGGGCGAATTGGTAATTGAATCAACAGTAAATCAAAACAAAATGCTCTTTTCCTTGCTGGGCGAATTGGTAATTGAATCTACAGTAAATCAAAATGAAATACTCTCTGCCTTGTTGGGCGAATTGGTAATTGAATCTACAATAAATCAAAACAAAATGATCTCTGCCTTGTTGGGATATTGGGTAATTTGAATCTATAGTAAATCAAAAATAAATTCTCTGTCCCTTGCTGGGAGAATTAGTATTTGAATCTACCGTAAATCAAAACGAATTGCTCTCTGCCTTTCTGGGAGAATTGTTAATTTGAATCTACCGTTAATCAAAGAAATTCCCTTTTGAGTGTTGGGAGAAATGGTAAATATTTTGAATCCTCTGCTAAATTGGGATCTCCCCTCCGCGAATTGACCCTCTCTGCCACGATTTGATGGTTTATGGTAACCCAAGGTGATCATCGATATTACCTTCCTTCACTCAAAAATTTATTTCCTTTATATCTCAACGATTGACTCTTTATTACACAACGGATTTTTCCCTCCCTGGCCTGGACGTGCTAAGCCTGTCAGGTGGACAACGCGGATTTAATTCCGAGTGCCTTGGACTGTGGGGGACAGGTTGCCACTATCGGGCTGTGATCCTGTAGTCAGTCTTGCTCTTAAGTTACAGGCTGGCGCATTATGGGTAGCCTTATTTTAATTGCTACAGTGATTCAGCTGTTTTAGAACTTAATTAATCCCATGTTATTCCTCAACGCCTCTGCCTCAGAGTTAATATTTCCTCAATCTCTTATCCATTAAAGCCGTTACCTGTGTGTCACACATAAAGGTTTGCAAATCTGTTTGTATTCAGTGAACTACTTGCGTTTTACTCGGACCGTATATGGTTCTATTATAAATTTGAGCATGGTTTTAATATCAACGAGTAGTGTCTCAAATACTGATTGAATATCTTCTTTTACCTTCAGTTACGGTTTATTTTTAATGCGGATATTGCCTCTAATTGCCAGATCTGAAATTGTGACTTCTTGTTAATTTAACGGCAATTATAAAGCTGCAACATAAAATGTCTTATCAAATGCCGTATTAATATTGTTCTATGGAGAGCTTACTGTAACGCGACCTTATTGTTATTTTAATGGCAATGTAAAATGCGAGTATAAAGTGCAATTTAAAATGCAACATTAATACTGGTTAAGGAAAGTTGGCGGTAATGTGCTTGTTGTTATTTTAATGGCAAATATAAAATGATATATTAAAATGCCAGGTCGAATTGGTTTTATGGAAATTAAATGATTTTTTTATGTTATAATGGAAAGAAATCATTTTATGAAAAGTAGTTAATTGCATTAAAATAATGATTCTTATGTATAAATCAAGTAATCGTTTATGGAAAGTCAATGATTGCATTAAGGTTATGATTTCTATGTTGTAAAGGGAAGTAATCACTTATGGGAATATAGCGAAAATTTTCAAAATGCTTTTTAGTTATGGAAGGTTAAAGTCGGTGGATGTCATCTTTAATGCTTGATTTGGGATAATAATATCGTTGGGAAATAAATGTTAAAGTTAGTAAGTTTAGTAGTGCTAATTCTAACACTTGTCGAATATGGAATGTAGCGCTGGATGTTAGTTCAGTTTTTATATTAAGGAGGGATAGATAGCGCTGGAAATGAATTATGTTAGAATGATGAGTAAACATAGTAGTTTGTATTCATACTGATAATAGCCAATTTCTCATTGAGATTATTTAATTAGCGTGGAATGATTTAGAATTATAAAGGTAGTGGAAACTATATAAACTTGGTAGTGATGATTAGAAATAAATTAAGGAGCGGTTGATAATAGTATAAATGACTTTATTGATAATTGGTTAAATTCGATTGGTTATATGGTTAGGTTATAATTTAACCCTTTTTCCATAAGTAGTTGTGAGTGATGTCAAATTGGGAGTTGACCTTGATAAACCAGACTCGAATTTTAGAGTGGTCATTATTTGTATTGTGATTATTATTACGGCAAGGTTATTTGATTAAAATGAAATGGGGTTGTCATTGTGGTAAAGAGATGGTAGTATTAATGTGATGGATAACACATATGATATGATGGGATTGTTATTTATTGCAAAGTAATTGGGATGTAAATGTAAGGCTATTATCTTTTATGGGGAAGTTAATGTAGCTAATATAACAAAATATCAGATGTAATGTGATGGTCATGGTTTTAGTTATTGCATTGTAAAATGAAGAATGGGTGAGATTTTATGGTAGGGATGATGAAACTAATTATCATCAACAACCCTAAACTAAGCACATTTAGTCATTATGGTATGGTAAAAGGGGATGTAAATTTAATGGAAACTTGCCTTAGTAATGGAATTGCATTACAAGGGTTTTGCTACTAATCGAATTTACAATTTATGACTAGCGCGTCATGGAGGACGTGGTTGATTCTTAACTATTGTTGTACTTGGATATATATATATATATATATATATATATATATATATATATATATACACACATTTTATTGCTTGGTCTGCTTGTGTCGGGCGGGACGTAGACACCTCCATGTTCCTCAGAACAGTCGCCAGCCCTAAGACCTTAAATGGTTAAAATCGATGGGAACCTGGGCTTGAGCGTTGCTTATGTGTCTTGGAGGTCCTAACCATTGCAGGGTAGGATGGGCGGGAGGTTAGTTTTATTTTGTAGTCAGTTTTACTTATTGTCGTGTGATCGTCGTTTATGCATGTGGTTACTTGTCGTGCGTCCTTGTCATCTTATTATGTTCATCCTAGTTGCATCTTATTTGTCATCGGGTGGCGATGCAGAGTCGAATGGGTTGCTGTTGTTTCCTTGTACACAGGCACACACACACTTTTAAAAAAATAAAAATAAAATTTTGCACCTATTATCAAGTTGTTGTCGTAACAGGAAGGGTCTTACATATTGAAAGAACAATCTAATACAATGGCCTTATATTTACATATTACCATAATAATATATTAGTAACAATACCTTTACAAATCACAATAACATTTATGTTATCAATAAAAATCACACTTACTGTAACGACCTCCTCGTTACGACAACAACTCTGAAACAGGTGCAATTTTTTTGTTTTGTTTAAGGTGTGTGCGCGCGTGTAGAAGTAACAAACACACTTGAATCTACGTTGCCACCCGACAACTAACAAGACGCAACCACGATGTTCAGCACAAGAAGACTGAAGGCACACAACGAGTAACTGCAACAATATACGACCATAGGCATAAGGCGCACAACACAACATTAATACATACTGGGGGTGCACAGTAAGAATACAGAGGGAAGAATCCATGATGTTAGGGTTACTATTTATGCACAGGAAAGCAGGGCGTTTAGTCTTATGTCTTCTCGAAAGAATATTAGACAGACTCCTAGCCGACTGCTCAGGCAGAAACTAGTAACCCGACCTAGAACAAGACGCCAGCAAGACGAACACAACAAGACGACCCCGACATATCACAGTGACAACAAGCAATAAACGCCCCTAGACCTAAGGCGTACAACTAGCAGCTGTAAGCAGAAAACGACACCAGGTGTTAAGTACAGTATAATCACAGATGGAAGAATCCAATAGTAGAGTTTACCATTTCTGCACAGAAAA
>ML778743.1:554124-566577 GCA_009831015.1 Picea engelmannii
GAGTCCAAAGGGGGTTCCACCGATGCCTCTGCATCCTCAAGGTCTGAAACCCTACACACTCAATGAAACTGAGTCAATAGAACCTGTCTACATCAAGTGGTAAAACATCATGTCGTCTATTAGAACACATCACAATCAAGAATAAATGTATTAATATTAGAAAAGTCCAGATCACTTGCGAGCAAGTGTCCTCAAAGAATAAGTTTTGTAAGTGCGCCAGAGCGGGATGTTACACTTACGCTTTATTTTATATTACCTTATCATTACAATAATAAATACAATAAAATAACAAAAACAATACATTCTATAAGTTATCAATAACAATGAAAACTAGCGGCCCAACCACTATGCCAAGTAAAACATAAAAATTAGCAACGAGACAACTAGCGGCTATGAGTGCATGCCAGGCATCAATAATCAATTTGGAAATTATCGAAAATGCAACTGTCAGAACCACAAATCAACTCATAAATTTTTCCTGACTGCGTCATAGAAAATCCTTTCACAACTGTACATCACGCTCTTGCAGAGGTAAAAATATACGATTCTTAATTCAAGTTTTTGTAGGGAGAAAGGTTACGACTTTAACACAGCTGGCAGGGGCGAATCTAGGCAATTTTTAAACAGTTGCAGAGGTGAAATGATACGGTTTCAATATAGTTTCTGGGGTGGATGATAAGAGTTTAATGGTACCGGTTCATGCTTTAATTCAAGTTACAATATGATTCATTGTAAGAAATGCTTCGTGGCCAACCATAGACCGTGCCTTATACCTCAACGACATCCATTAGAAGGTGGAATGTTGTAAAGAGTTAGAGGGTTCTGCGAGGAAGCTGTGTAACAAGTTTGAATTACAGAAACCTAAATCCCCTCACTCATGGCAATGCTTCTGACCTCTTCTGTGCATTGTTATTCGAAATATTAAACCATCCATTACTGAAATCTTTAATCCATTCCATTATGGAACTATTCAATCAATGTGACTATGGAAAGTGAATGGAACAATTCACAATTTTGAAAGGGGGTGACCGTTTGAACCTTTAAAACCCTTGATTATCCTTCCCAAGAATTCAGTACGAAAGAGACATGTTTTATTTCCTTTGCCTACTCTCACAGAATTATGGAGTTGTTCACTACAGTAAGTTTTTTTTTTTTTCATGTTTCAAACACACAACCAAAGAAAAAGCATGATAAGTACATAAACCGACACGGCTAAAGTCTGGTGCGGTGGAAAAGTCTGGGTTCCCAATATGTTAAGGTTGAAACAGTTAGGCACCCCAACTGTTCGCAACATTATGGCAACATAATCATATGTTCCCAGTACCTGGACGGTTTAAGGTGGTAAAGGAATACTACTTCTAGGGTTCATCTTCAACCAAAATATTTAGACCCATACATTCAGACTTTAAAATTTTAGACACATAAAAAAAGGTCGGAATTCAGACATATAAATTCAGGAATTGATCCCGCCATATATATAAATTCGCCCTGTAAGTTTTCAGACACAAAAGAAAATTCAGGAATTTATTCAGACAATAAAGTTTCAGGAACTTGAGACATATAATTTCTGTCATAAAAAATTGAGTTGGGTAGAGGGATGGGTTTCCTGCAATGAACCAAAAAAATCCAAAATATCCGCCATTATACTTCATTTTGGTGATAATTTCCTAGTACGAGGCGGTGAATCTGTAGTAGAGAGGTGAGATAAAATTGCGGAGTAGAGTCACAAGGGGCGCGTTAAGCGCAGAGCTGAGCTAGCCCGGAAAACATTTAACCCCATAGTCAACTAGGGAATAGGAGTTATAATAGCGGCGAGAGAATACAGTACAAGGGCGCAGAGACCATCTAGGAAACTAGATAATCCAAACCATTACAATCAATTTTTCAGATCTTAGCCTAAGTCATAATGCATACTACTCTACAAATGGAAGAGCATACCTTTTCCTTATCGCCTTACTCGAATGACGTCAGCGCACTCCATGCCGCTCCCACTCACCGACTGTCAAGACTACACCGGTACCTCCCAGCCAACGCTAGGGGTACTCTGCTTTCCCCTTAGCCCCTCGAGCTACAAAGGGTCTACACACTATCCAGATGGTACGTCTAGCTCCCAACTCGCCTCGCAAGGCCGAGCTACCACTCCTCTTCGAGCTGGGAAATCCAAACTCCCACAAGTAAATCAGTCAAGTCATTAATCCGAAAGCGTGACATTACGCTAACAGCCGATCCCCTTCTTCCTTCTCCTCCCTCTCTTTTATAGAATTTTAGAACTTCCATTCTTTCCCTAAATCTCATTAAATTTTAAGTTTTAATAAAAAATCTTCTAAAAATTCTCCTTCGTACAAGTGTCATCCATCCCCCACTTTCCTCCAATAATTATTTTCTTTAATTTATTTATTGTCTCAAATCCCTCACCCACCTAGAGTTACTCCTAAATTTACTCCTAGGTATCCCTAGATTCCCTTATAGGTTTTAAAATCTTTCCCTAAAAAGAAATTGCTAAATCAGTTCAAAATTAGAAGTTTCTTTAAATGATGATTCTTTCCTAAGTTGGTTTCTTTCTTTTTACCATGAGTTCGGCTCTTTCCCTCTTTAGGTTACCTCCTTTCCCTAATTTCCTAATTTTTACATTTCCTTCATCCTTTTTTCTAATTTGAGCTAGAAAATATAGTTGTGCAATTTATCCTCTTTTTACTTTTATTATTAATTTAGTACCTTTTGAAATTATCAAAAGTTAAAATAAATTAATTTATTCTTGACATTTTATATCCACTGATTTTAATTAAATTCTTACTCTCTTCATTTTACCCCAAAAATTTTATGAAGACCAAAACTATTACTTAAGTGGTTTTTAGTTTAAATTTTATTATTTTATTTTTATATGGTATTTTTCTTAAGGTTAGACAAAATTTTACCCCTAGAGAAATTTTAGACTTGAACTTAGATTCTGAACTGGGCGACATTTAATTAGGGAAGTTGTTTTAAAATTTCTTAATGTGTTGTCTGTCTTAGGGCCATCTAGGTTCCTCCCTCTATCATCATCAACGCGACATGCCCTTCAGGATGCACTAGGTGCTCCAAGGGTGCCACTCGCCTCATATGTTCCTTTGTGTGACGTGCCCTTCAGGATGCACTACATTCTCTAAGGGTGCCACTCACCTCTTGTGTCATCTACCCATAACGCATAAATATCAAAGTCAAATGTCTTAATGGCATAATAATCCGGATCACTTGCAAGCAAGTGTCCTCAAAGAATACGTTTTCTCAGTGCGCCAAAGCGGGATGTTATAATAGGAGACTTTAATGTTAGGAATACAACTAAACAAGCTACTCTTTTAAGCACTGATTCCAACCATAATCCTTTATGGCTAGATGAGGACCTTGTTTTATCTAATAGCTTCAAAAGAAGCTCTGAAGATCTAATTGAGAATTTGTTTGGTACTGAGTTGGTCAAGCTCTGCAACTCTCAAGACCTAATAATCTGGAATGGAGTAATGAAGTGGCCAAACTCCAATCAGATGACTTGTATTCATGGGCTAGGTAGTAGTGTCGTAGACTATGTGATATCCGATACCCCCGTTTCCAACCAATTAGCAACTTTTAACCTTTTAAATGACCATGAACCTGACTCTGATCATAAACCTTTAACCCTAAATCTAAAATTTTCCATGAACAAGAGCACCATTGAAGATAACTATGATAATCAAAGACAATTGCGCTTTGAAAAAAGTAAATTTGACCTTTTCTTAAAGGATTTAAATAGTAAATAACATCTCTCAACTTATAAGGACAACATTGAAGAACTCTATCATAATTTTACAACTACCCTTTCCACTTCTATTAACAAGTTCTCTTTCGAAGTGTCCTGTAAAAAGAATAGTAGAATGACCAACCCTTGGTATGATAAAGAATGTAAAATATCTATGAAATCCATTAGGGATGCTTCTAATGAGTCCTTAAAACTCGATAAGATCAATACGTAACAAATACCTAATTAAAAGGAAAAAAATGTACTATATCAATAAAAGGAAAGATCAAATTTCACAACTATCTAAGCTAGATCCTAATAACTTCTGGAGTCAAATTCTAAACCACAATACTAAAGAAAATAATATGATTCCATTAAGGGATTGGAATTCCTACCTTAAAAGTCTTTACGAGCTCCCTAATTCCATGGACACCATTCCTATTATCCCTACAGAGGATGTTGTTTTTTCTTTAGATGACATAGAGTTTAGGGTTAAGAGGCTTGCAAATGGGAAAGTGTAACATCCCACTCTGGCGCACTGAGAAAACTTATTCTTTGAGGACACTTTCTCGCAAGTGATCTGGACTATTATGATATTAAAACATTTGTCCTTGATTATGATGCATTATGGTAGATGACATGATGTTTTACTGCATTGACATAGACAGGTGCTATTGACTTGGTTTTACTGAGTGTGAAGGGTTTTGGACCTTGAGGATGCAGAGGCATCAACAAAACCCCTTGGACTCCAGATTGAGTCAGGGAGTGTGCTATTGGGGTTTGATTTTTTTACTGTGATTTTAGTACATTTGATTAGATGATATGATGTGGACATGTTTTGACACGATTGTTGATGATGCAGGCTGATGATAGCTTGTCGACCAGACTCACATATGGAGTAAAGGGGCCACACACGACTACCAGAGAGGTTGAGGGAGAGGTGTGGACAACAACCCTACCACAACCTACTAGCACTCCCTCCATGGCTTGAACTGTAGGTTAACGATTACCTAGTTCGAGAGGACCCATGATGTCGTGAGGGCAGACTGCGACAGTCGCTCACGATGATTCTAAGGGGCGCACAATAAGACGGGGGAATTATTCCTTAGAAGCCCTTAGTATCCCACAAGTTAACCTAGAGGAGTGTTGACTCCAGGGGTTATTGATGTCTACCAATCAGTCAAGAGGTGAGTGGCACCCTTGGAGCACGTGGTGCATCCTGAAGGGCACGTCGTGCAAAAGAAACAAAATAGGCGAGTGGCACCCTTGGAGCACATAGTGCATCCTGAAGGGCATGCCACATTGATGATGATAAAGGAACGAACCTATATGGCCTAAGACAATCAAAACTTTAAGAAAATTTAAAACAACTCCCCTAATTAAATGTCACCCAGTTCAAAATCTAAGTCCTAAGTCTAAAAACTTCGCTAGGGGTAAGGTTTTGTCTACCGTTGAGAAAATATCTATATAAAATTATAATAATAAAATTTAAAATAAAAACCCCTTACGTAATAATTTTGTCTTCATAAATTTTGGGGTAAAATGAAGAGAGTAAGAAATTAAATAAAATCGGTGGATAAAAAAAAATATAAAGAATAAATTAATTATTTTTAACTTTTGATAGTTTTAAAAGATGTTGAATTAATAATAAAAGGGAAAGAGGGTAAATTGTGCAACTGCCATTTTGGCTCTAATAAAAAGGGGAAAAGAAGGAAATATAAAATTTAGGAAACTAGGGAATGGAGGTATCATAATAAGGGAAAGAGGGGAACTTCTGGTAAAAAGCGAGGTCAACTTAGTAAAGAATTTGCAATTAAGAACCTTCTAAATTGAACTAAATTAGCCACTTCATTTTAGGGAAACTATTTAAAACCTGTAAGGGAATCTAGGGACACCTAGGAGTAAATTTAGGAGTAACTCTAGGTGAGTGAGGGAAAATAGACAATTATTAATTTAAAGAAAATAATTATTGGAGGAAAGTGGGGGATGGATGACACTTGTACGAAGGAGAATTATTAGAAGATTTTTATTAAAACTTAAATTAAATGAGATTTAGGGAATGTTTGGAAGTTCTAAAATTCTATAAAAGAGAGGAAGGAGGAGGAAGTAGGGGATTGGCTGTTAGCGTAACGTTACGCTGCCGGATTAGTGACTTGACTGATTTACTTGTGAGGAGTTGGGATTTCCCAGCTCGGAGAGGAGTGGTAGCTCGGCCTTGCGAGATGATTTGGGAGCTAGATGTACCATCTAGATAGTGTGTGGCCCCTTTGCGGCTTGGGGGGCTAAGGGGGAAGCAGAGTACCCCTAGCGTTGGCTGGGAGGTACCGGTGAGGTCTCGACGGTCGGTGAGCGAGAGCGGCATGGAGCGCGCAGACGTCACCCGGAGCAGGCGATCAGGCAACGGTATGTTTTTCATTTTGCATGATAGAAGGTATTAGGACCTTGGCCCTCTCTTATTGTTATCAACATTTTTTTTTATCTTGGCTTGTGAGATGAAAACTACTTGGCTTAACTCTGTTTGGGTTCTCGTCGGATTGATTGGTTTTCCTTTCTATTCCTTGGTGATTGTAGTTGTGTTACAGTTATAAAAATATTTCTTCTTACTCTGTTGTTGCATGTCGGTATTGTATAAAAGATATTTTATGACCTCGGCATTGCCGACCTTCCTTGGTTCTGTGCGATCTACAGCTATGCCTTACGTTTGTTTTGTCTATGTTTTTCTGTTAGCATTTCCATGCGTTTCTGTGGAGGAAACCCACTCGATTCAACACCCTTATCTGCATTTTTTTTGTTTGTATTTCTTTGTGATTGGGGAGGATACCCACGCGATTTTGACCACATAATCTCTGCATTTTTTTTTTGTATTTCTCTGCGATTGGGGAGGATACCCACGCGATTTCGACCACATAATCTCTGCATTTTTTTTGTTTGTATTTCTCTGCGATTGGGGAGGATACCCACGTGATTTCAACCACATAATATTTGCATTTTTTTTGTTTGTATTTCTCTACGATTTGGGGGAGGATACCCACGCGATTTTCGACCACTTAATCCTGCGTTTTACCTACCATTTCCTGCGTTGTTTTTGACTGCATTCCTGTACCCATTGTGGGCATTTTTATGACTGTGTTTTATATTACTATGGGTGTTTTTGGTGGACTGTCTTCCTTTAATGTTGCGACCTCCTCTGCACATAGATTGTGCTCACATGGGTAACCAATAGACCCCTTCCTTAACTTCCAGTTCTCAAATCTGCACTCTGATCACCTGTTCGCAATATTGTTGATAACCTTGATACAGTAACAACAAACCCTCTACCTGTTTGCCTTGCTTTTATTTTTTTGCATGAAAAAAAAACCAAGGGGAGCAAAAGTTGCCTATGGCTAAGCCTGGATCTGAGCGCCTCATTTAAGACAGCCAGAGTCCAAAATCTATTTGGGCACATTAATCGGAGAGAATCCTCATGTTTCCTTAAGTCACAATTTAATTCAGAGCCTTACTTCCTCTTTAAGATAGAATGTATGACCAATAGATAGAGATGTGAGATTATGATTCCATTTATTGAATGAGGATTGGATGTGATAGGTTTTAGTAGATCGAAGGTTAATTACTTGTTCCGTCTTATTTTTAAGTGTTTTTAACCACTGTATCAATTACAATATCGATTGTAATTTAGGCTAACTTATTTTATTAATGTTATTTGAGTTTTATTTATTTATTGCAGAAATAATTAATTAAATGTAAATGTAACAAAATAAATATAAAACTTGGTAATGATGATTAGGTTGAAAGTAATGCTCTATTGATATTAGTATAAACGTTTTATCGCTAGATTTCTAAGATTGATCGGTTACATGATTAAAATGGACTTAAAAGTTGCCAGCCGTAGTTTATAAGTTATGCCAATTTAGGATGCTGACCTCGATAAACTAGACTTGAAGTTAGAGTGAAATACTATGATTTAGATTTTAAAGTTAACCCAATTCAAGGTCTGACCGGTCGCATTAATTGTCTTGTCTTATAGTTGATTAAAGGTACTCTCCGAAGAAACACTGCAGTAGTAGTGAGTAAATTAAGAAGTTAATAATGATTCACTACTTCAATATGCTGTACTATAGATAACTTTGTTAATTGCGATAATGATAGTTGTGTTAATGTCACGATTATTGCCGTACTTGCTATAATAATTGTCAATGTCTTGCAATGTGATTGTTATCATTGCAAAGTTATGGTAATTTAAATGTAAGGGTGTTGCCGTTTTATGGTAATGATATTGTAGTTGTATGGTTATGGATAACACATAAGATGAATTGTGGTTATTATTTTTGCAAATTTATTATGATCTAAATGTAATGTATTCATTATTTTATGGTAACGATATCGTAAAATTTTATTGTTAGTGGTAAACATATATAGTGTAATGTCCTTGAATTAAGTACAATAAGTTATCATGACTTAGTAAATGGGGATTTGCAATTAATTGAATTCACATTTTTAAGGTTGGGTTGGAAACTCGTCGACTAATGGAAACTAAACAAAGTGTTTGATCTGTACTTGTTGCCAATTGAGTCGTAGGTAATGCTGAGTCTTAACTAATGGTTGGTTATTGTCGGTATTCTTCTGAATTGCGCCTTCCGTAGGGGACGTGGTTGTTCATTAACTTTTTTTGTACTTGGTTGTAAACAATTTATTGCTTGGTCTGCTTGTGTCAGGCGGGATGTAGATGCCTCCATGTTCCTCAGAACAGTCGCCAGCCCTGAGACCTTAAATGGTTAAAATCGATGGGAACCTGGGCTTGAGCGTTGCTTATGTGTCTTGGACGTTCTAACCATTGCAGGGTAGGATAGATGGGTAGTCAGTCTTATTTTTTGGTCGGTTGATTGTTGTTCATTGCTGACAGATGTTGATGTGTGTCTTAGATCTTTATGTTGATATCACAGTTGCATGCGTCATGATTCGTCGTCATGTGGCAGCGTAGAGTATAATGTCTTGTTACCCTTGCACACATGCTCACACATTTTTTTTTTTTTGCACTTGTTATAAGAGGTTTGCCGCCGTAACGAGGAGAATCTTTACATAGATCCCCTCTATCTAAGCTAGATCCTAATAACTTCTTGAGTCAAATTTCACAACTATCTAAGCTATATCCTAATAACTTCTGGAGTCAAATTCTAAACCACAATACTCAAGAAAATAATATGATTCCATTAAGGGATTGGAATTCCTACCTTAAAAGTCTTTACGAGCTCCCTAATTCCATGGACACCATTCCTATTATCCCTACAAAGGATGTTGTTTTTTCTTTAGATGACATAGAGTTCAGGGTTAAGAGGCTTGCAAATGGGAAAGATAAGGACATTGAAGGTTACCCAGCGGAAATTTTTAAAATTGGAGGGCCTATCCTTATCCCTCACATACACAAACTCTTCAATTTAGCAATCAAGAAGGGATTCCATAAACCCTCGGCAAAAAGACTCATTGTTCCTATTTTTAAAAATGGGGATAAAAACATTCCCTCTAATTATAGGACCATTATGATTAGCCCGATTTTAGTCAAGCTTTATGGAATTATTTTGGAAAAGAAGAATATCCTTTGGCTAGCAAGTCATGGTAAAAGAGCTAAAGGCCAGACCGGGTTTAGGAGATATCATTCAATTGTGAACCATCTTGTTACCTTTAGGATCATTGCAGAGGAGTTCTGCAATAATAAAACCAATCTTTTTTGTTGTTTTGTTGACTTTAGAAAATATTTTGACATGGTTCATAGGAAAAACCTTTGGAATAGGTTGGAAGAGATAAAAGTGCCTCTCAAGTTGAGGGATGTTGCAAAAGGATGTATGAGAAAATTATTTCTAAGTTTAAAAACACTGAGGGCTAGTTGAAAGAGATTAAATGCAATCTTGGAGTCAAACAAGGTTGTCTCTTGTCCCCTACCCTTTTTGGCATATACATTGACACATTAGAAGATTGTTTGGAAAAAACAAGTTGTGTTCGCCCTACTCTCACTGGTATAGTCATCAATTTTCTTATTTATGATGATGATATCGTTCTTATGGCAATGAGTCCCCATGATCTTGAAAACCAACTAAGAATCCTCAATGACTTTTGCTCCAATATGGGTATCACTATTAATACTGATAAGACTAAGGTCATGATTATTAAATCCAATAAAATCACTTATGATACCTTCGTATATGACAACAACAACTTGGAGGAAGTGACTTCATACAAATATCTTGGAATTGATATTCACCACAATCTCAATTGGAATTATAGCATTGAGAAAATGATTATTGGGGTATGGACAACTTATTATGGGCTTGAAAACAATTGTAATTCAATCGATCTTTGGATTTGAGATAAGAAGAAACTCCTATTTGAGAATCTCGTTACACCTGTTATTCTTTATGGATGTGAATTCTAGGGTTGTAGTATCTCTCGTGAATCCTAGAGAAAGATAGAGAAAATAAAAAGAATTTTATAACCTATAATCTCAAAATGAAAGGAAATACGCCCTATCCCATCCTCCTCTTAGAAACAAACCTCTCCCCCATTGAGAGCACGACTATGACTAGATACCTAATGTACAAGAACGAGTTAAACAACATGGAAGACAATAGGCTTCCTAAAATTGCTTCAAAATCGAGTTGTAACCACCACTCAAGCGAGGATGGCATAGAGATGCCTAGTCTTGGCTAAACTATCAGGGAATCATGGAAGACACCATTTTGCAGAATAAAGATACTATTAAAAATATCATCAAATCAAAATTTAAGGAGAAAATGTGGTGTGATAAAGAGTTAGAGGAAAAAAAAAAGTTAACGTATTATAAGGATGTGATCAATCCTAATCTATAAGATCAAAATTATCTATCTGTTTTGATGAGTGTAAAGAAAAAAAAAACATTGCTAAGATAAGAACAAATTCTCACTAGCTCCATAGTGAAACTAGGCGTTGGTCAATTCCTAAAACGCCATGTGATGAAAGAGTGTGTCACCTTTGTGACACTAAGAAGGTTGAAGATGAAAAACACTTTCTCTTAGATTGTCTAGCTTATACCCAGATTATATCTCATTTTCAAGATATTTTTCACACTACCAACCTTCATAACCTCTTAACTCAACAAAACTATGGTGATCTTGGAAAGCTTGTCTTAATGTTTTTTGAGCAACAAAATTCTAAAGAATTGCAAGTAATCACTTACCCTCTTAAGATCCCATGAACAAATTCAGTTTTAATAGACATGAAAATAATCATCATCATCATTTTATATATATAATCAAAATGTGATAAAATAAATGATTGTAAATAATAAAGGTAGAAGATATGATTTAAAATATATAGTATAGTGATATGTGAATAAAAATAATTATAATTTGTGTTAGTATAAAAAATAAAACTAATGCGTGTGAAAATAATGAGTAATTGAATTCACAAAAACATTTTTTTTATATTATACTATTTCAAATGAATAAACAATTATATAAATATGTTATATAATTAAATAAATATTATACTATTTCAAATAAAAAATAATTATATAAATATGTTATATAATAAAATAAATATTATACTATTTCAAATTAATAAATAATTATATAAATATGTTACATAATTAAACAAATAAGGTAAACAAAACACAATTAAATTTTTTTCACATACTTTATAATAATAATATAAATATGATATATAAAAAAAAATTAATAATAATAATAATATAAATATAATATATAATTTTTTTTATTAAAAATTTATAAATTATATAAATCAAATTCAACAATATTCAATGAAATATAAAGTTATATATATATATATATATATATATATATATATATATATATATATATATATATATATATATATATATATATATATATATATATATATAATCAAATCAAATATTAAAAAAATAAAATATTTAAAATGTGAGAAAATAAATAGTTGCAAATGATAAAGTTGGTAGAAGATATAATTTAAAATATATGATTAAAAATGGTTAGAATGTGTTGTACGAATAATACAACTAGTGTATTTTTTTCAAAATAAAAATAAAACTAGTGTATATGTGTGAAAATAATGAGTAATTGAATTAAAAACAAATCTTTTATATTATAAAATTTTAAATTAATAAACAATTATATAAACATGTTATATAGTGAAATAAATGATGTAAATATAATGATGATGATGATTAACGTCCACTAAGATCTAATTGGTTTATTAGACCTTAAGACAGTAAGTGATTACTTGTGATTCTTTATAATTTTGTTTCTGTGCTCGAAAAGCATTAAGAGAAACTTTCCAAGAGCACCATACTTTTGTTGAGTTAAGAGGTTAGGAAGGTTGGTAGTGTGATCAATATTTTGAAAATGAGATCTAATATGGGTATAGGCTCGACAATCTAAGAGAAAGTGCTTTTCATCTTCAACCTTCTTAGTGTCACAAAGATGACACACTCTTTCATCCCATGGCGTTTTAGGAATTGACCAACGTCTAGTTTCACTATGGAGCTCGTGAGAATTTGTTCTTATCTTAGCAATGCTTATTTTTTTCTTTACACTTGCAAAACAGATAGATAATTTTGATCTTCTAGATTAGGGTTGATTACATCTTTATAATACCTTGATTTTCTTTTTTCCTCTAACTCTTTATCACACCACATTTTTTCCTTAAATTTTGATTTGACATTTTTTTTAATAGTATCT
>ML778743.1:568077-586822 GCA_009831015.1 Picea engelmannii
TATATATATATTTTTTTTTTTTTTTTTTGAAAAAAATAAAATATATAAAATGTGAGAAAATAAATAAGAAGATACGATTTAAAATATATGGTGATATGTGATTAAAAATGGTTGGAATTTGTGTTGTATGAAGAATAAAACTAGTGTATGTGTAAAAATAATGAATTAAAAATAATATGTGTGAAATAATATATCAAATAATTGAATCCAAGTGAGAAGGATAACAAACATGCTACCCAACCATCTAAACTATGAACTTCAAATGACTACATAAAGCTACATGACATTTTTGTAAAGAGGATGAGATACCCCACCCTCTTGAAGAAGTTTAATCTCTACTCAAAAAAATATAAAAAAATTATATTATAATAATAAGTCTTTGTATCCACCCTTCCAAAACTCTCATTTTAAACCATGTACATATTGATTGTATGAGACAATAAAAAAATCTTGCATATAACAACCAATCAATACTTAAAAGATACATGAAATAAAGACATAAGAACTAAAACAAATTAAATATAAGACAAGCTTTTATGCTTGAGTGAGTCTAATGGTTAAGAACATGTGTTTCCTCTTAAGAGGTTACAAGTTCAAATCCAGAGGGGGATAGGGTATGTATACCTTTGTAGACTTTACTGGGCAGAGAGGGGTCCAAAAAGTCCAAAAAAATAGATTATTATTATTATTATTATTATTATTATTATTATTATAACCTTAAATATTAAAAGAATATGAAAAAGATCACCACCATTACTATTATCATTATTTGCATTCATGTTATTGAAAATTACACCAATGCAATTTATAGATGAAATCCCTATATCAACTAAAACTTCAAAATTTATGAATAAAATTTATGTATAAATATAGAATTGTTCATTATTCATTAATATTAATTAAAAATAATAAAAAGCTAATTCTATTTTTATAAAAAAACACAAAATTATTGAAATTTTAATATCTTTCTCTTTGAATATCATTTTTATTAAATATAATTCTATATATTCATAAATAAATACAAATCCAAATTTATATATTAAATTAAACTCAATATAAAATTTAAATTTAAAATGTCAAAATAAATGAAATTATATGCTAAAAATTACGAACAAAAAATTATTTATTACATCTAAACAAGATTATATATTTAAATTATATGTTGAGAATACAAATAAGACTATATAATACGATTACTCAACAATATATATATTGAAGAATATAAACAGAGACATTGAAGAGTATAAACATGGTCATATGTTACAAATATACAAGGTTAGGGTTAGTTATCGAAGATTACAAATAAACAGAGACATTGAAGAGTATAAACATAGTCATATGTTACAAATATACAAGGTTAGGGTTAATTATTGAAGATTACAAACAAAATATAATGGTTATATTTTAGGGAAATAAATAAAAAATTAAGGGTTATTTAAAACTAGTCATTAAATATAAAATAAAATAAGGATTATATCGATATAAAAATAGGGGATAATCTGGAAATCTTTTAATGTTCAGTAGTAAAGATTTAAAAACATTACCAGGTAGGTAAAACAAAGTTGGTGATACTGTGGTTGTTTGCACCTTCAGAAAGAAATTAAGTCTACGAGACTTATAAAAATCACTGAACTATAAATACATGGAGTTACATGCTTAACTCCATGTTAGGGCATGTCGACATAGAAAGCAAGAGCGAGGGCTTGCTTGTTTTAGTTTCTTTAGGTATACCCGCGACATATACCAGTATAGTTTGTAGATTTAGCTGGTTTATATCGATAAAAAACAGGGGAGGAGAAATCACGCCAAAACAGGGAAGGAAAAATCACGTCAAAGGCAGGACTAACAGATTGGGCAGGTCATGGGCTTTGATGAGGAAGGATGACTGACTCTGCTAATTAGACAAGAAAAATATGAACCCAAAACCAAAGAATATATCCTCAGTATAAAATAAGCACAAATAACATGGGTGTGACAAATATCACTTTTAAGTTTATTTGGTTGTTTTCTCTCTAAGGTAAATACTTCTATTCATTAGGTTTAACTGCTTAACTATCCAAAAGATCATATTCAAACTCAAATAAATAATATGCAAGAGATCAAATTCAAACTGACTCCTCTTGGTCCATATCCAAAAGATCAAATTCAAACTCAAATAATATGCAAGAGATCAAATTCAAACTCAAATAATATGCAGTGTCCTCAAATAATTCAAACTCAAATAATATGCAAGAGATCAAATTCAAGCTACAAGGTACACATAGACACACAACACAGATAATATGCAAGAGATCAAATTCAAGCTACAAGGTACACATAGACACACAACACAGATAATGTAGACACAAAGATGAACCACACACATAGAGTCACAACCACGTAGACATAGACATACAAATGGTACCTGCTCAAAATGGAAGAAAGTCTGTTAAAAATTGCAAATTTCCTGTAGGTGACTGTTTTTGTAATGATCTTCTAAAGTGTTTTTGCAAATGGTAAGTTATTTGGAAAATCCACCAAAAACCCACTTGCAGAATGATCTCATTTAGTCGACAAGTGTGTTTTTTCCATAAAAAGTGAGCCATTTGGAAGCTACATGTGGAGCTTTAGGGATGAGTTTTCTAGATTTTAGTATTTTTTCAAGATTTTTTAGATTTTTCTAGATTTTCCTGTCAACAGAGTTGCCACCTCATTAGTTCTACCTTTCCGTGGAGCTAGCACATGAAGAGTGAGTGAGTTTTAGTGAGATCCACTAATTAAGATATTATGAGTTGGTTTCAGATCCATTATTTTTGATATCAAATTTGTAATGGTTTCTATATATTTGAGAAACAAAAATTGAGAAACAAAAATTGTAAAGAGGGATATTTCTCTTGGAAGGAAAGAGAGGGGTTTGAGTATTTGGATTGAGAGGAAGAGGAACATATGAACAAATTGTAAAGAGGAGTTTAAATGTCAACAACATTTTTTATTAAGAAATCAAATTAAATAATGAAGAAACTCTTTGCACATGGATATATAAAATCCTCTTCTTTTAATTGAGGTTTCTAGGAATTTGAAATCTATATGGTCGAAGATTTTTGAAGTGAAAAATAAAACCATTTATACTGTAAAAGAACTCTTGGACAAAAACATCTTTCACTGTAGGAATAGTTATGGTTGGAGCTTCTTAAATCAGAAGACGTTGAAAACACAATATATTCTTCATAACATTAATGAAAGAAGATTTACCCGCGTAACCATTCGAAAGAAAAGGACCATATCTACATCCACTATCCATACTGTCTCCCACAATCTGCCTAAAACTTGCTTCCACATGAATATTAAGTGCACAGAGGTGAAAGACTCTATTGAAATAGAGTGAGACACCACAATGCAAGAAACTATGTCAATAGAAAGGGAAGGGCCATTAGAATGGCTATCATCGAGGAGGAATGCAGGGAAATGGTGTCTAAAGGAGTAAGGATGATCATGCAAGACCAAATCTAGGCCAAGGTCTAATTTGTGAATAGCTAAGATAGAAACCTAACCAGTATCATCTAGTTCTGTTTCATAAATTTGAACTCCATTCTATAAATAATGTTTTTATACCTATGAATAAAGTGAATAATGATATTAATAAATATCTTTAATAATATTTTCATAGTAACATGACTATTATGAAATATTATTATTGGAGCTTTTCTTACCTTTATAATATTTTAGAATCTCTAGTAACAAAACCAATTAAGGTGGAATTTCATTTGGCCTTGGTAATTTGTTAATATAATATTCTTATATATATTATCAACAAAGTTAATGATAATGTTAATATATGTGGGGATTATATTGTTAATGATATATGTAAGGGATTATATTGTTAATGAATTGATAAATGATATAGTTTGCAAAATCAATTAATATATTAAATAATTATTATTTATTAATATATTAAATAATTATTATTTATTGAGATGTATTAAATATTATAATATACTTATATATTTCAATATTTAGTTTTTTATATAGTTATTTTGAGGATAATTGAGTTTAATATATTGTTATTTATAAAGGTTATAGTTATGTTTTATTTGTGAATAAATTTATGTCAAGGATAAATTAAATTTTTTTTTGGAAAAATATAATAAAAAGAAAAATAAAAATATGTGAAATCTAAAAACATAATATTATTGAAAAATTATATTTATAGAATATAACTAAATCATAAAATTTATAAAATATATTTTATTATTATATGATATAAATATAAACATAAACATAAACATAAATTTTGTTTTCAAATTAAATTTTAAGTTTACTTTCAAAATTAGTCTTTTAAATTTTAAAACTAAAACCAATTATCATTATGTTACTTTAAACCAATGTATAAATAAACACACTTAAAACCCAAAATGTTAACACATATAAATGGAAAAACACAATCATTTTATGTAGAAAACAAAAAAACAATCACCATGATCATTAACATATAAAAACACAATCATCATCCCATCATTTAGAAAACACAATTATCATATATTTCATAAACAAAAACACCTTATCATTTAAAACTCAATCATTTAAAATATATTCATTAAACATGTACATACTCATTATAAAAAAAAAACCACACACCATATAAAAACACACATTAAAACATATAAACAACAATATCATATCATTTAAAAAATATAATAATATCATTTAATAAACAAAAAAAAAACAACATCATATCATCTAAAAAAAACATGTCATCTAACACACTATCTAAAAAAACACAATTATTATATAATCTCACAAACAAAATACATATCATCGTATAAAAATACACATATGAAACAAACACATACACATTACAAACACAATAAACAAAAATAAACACACATAAAAAAATGTCAATATCATATATCTTACAACACATTCACATCATCTAATTAACAAAAACACAACCATCATATCATATAAACACACAAAAAATTCTTTCATACACACCAAAAAAAAATCCACATAGACATATACTCATTATAAATTAAAAAAATATAAATACATCAATTTCAAAATCATATCATTTAACAAATATAATACAATGATCTCATCCAACAAACAAACATATCATATCATTAAAAATAAAATAAAATTTATCAATAATTATTTATAAAATTTAAGAGAAAAAATATTCCACACCTTTCCACATTTAAATACATTTTATATTTTTTAAATAAATAAAATAAATATATCCACAAACATATTTATTTCATATTATACAATTTCCAAATAAATATACAATAATAAATAATAAAAATATGTCATTTCACATTACAAACAATCAATTATACACTAAATAATTGAATTCAAAAAATATTCTTTTATATTATATAATTTCAAATCAATAAACAATTACATAAACATATAATATAATTAATAAACAATTACATAAACATATAATATAATTAAATGAATAATACAAACATAACCTGATTTAAAAAATTCTCATCTACCTATCCTATAATAATAATAATATAAATATGATATATATAAAATTAGTTACACTTTTACAACTTATATATAAAAAAAACTATATAAATCAAATCAATGAAATATAAAATATAATATAATTATATAAATAATTTAATATATATGATTTAAGATAAGAGAAATAAAAAATGTGAGAAAATAAACCATACCAACATAACACAATTTGAAAAATATCATCTACATACCGTATAATAATAATAATATAAATATGATATATACAAACATTAATTTTTTTTTTCACATATATAAAAAAAAGTGATAAAATATTATATCTCTGTGATTTTGAATGACAATAATACTTCTCTACTGTTTTTACTTTTTTAACTCTCTATGATGTGAACCATAATGATTCTCTATGGTTTTGAGCTCTTGGTATATCGGTGAGGGGAACTTCTCTGCAATTTTGGGAATGCTCTCTGTAATTTTGAATAATTTATAGTTCTTGCTTTCTCCATCCGTTGAGCACTTGGGCATGCTAGTAAATTAGTTCTGGCTTCTTCAACCGCATGAGCATGAAATCATGTGAGTCACTTTTTACTTTGACTCAATTTTAATTTAAAATGATGATGATGATTCACGTCCACTAAGACCGAATTGGTGTCTCAGACCTTAAGAGGGTAAGTGATTACTTGTGATTCTTTAGAATTTTGTTTCTGTGCTCGAAAATCATTAAGAGAATATTTCCAAGATCACCATACTTTTGTTGAGTTAAGAGGTTAGGAAGGTTGGTAGTGTGACAAATATTTTGAAAATGAGATCTAATATGGGTATAGGCTGGACAATCTAAGAGAAAGTGCTTTTCATCTTCAACCTTCTTAGTGTCACAAATGTGACACACTCTTTCATCCCATGGCGTTTTAGGAATTGACCAATGCCTAGTTTCACTATGGATCTCCTGAGAATTTGTTTTTATCTTAGCAATGCTTATTTTTTCTTTACACTTTGCAAAACAAATAGATAATTTTGATCTTCTAGATTAGGGTTGATTACATCTTTATAATACCTTAATTTTCTTTTTTCCTCTAACTCTTTATCACACCACATTTTCTCCTTAAATTTTGATTTGACATTTTTTTAATAGTATCTTTATTCTGCAAAATGGTGTCTTCCATGATTTCCCAATAGTTTATCCAAGACTGGGCATCTTTATGCCATTCTTGCTTCAGTCGATGGTGGTTATGACTCGATTTTAAAGAAATTTTAGGAAGCCTCTTGTCTTCCATGTTGTTTAAATTTTTCTTATACATTAGGTATCTAGTCATAGCCATGCTCTCAATGGGGGAGAGACTTGTTTCTAAGAGGAGGATGGGATAGGGCATATTTCCTTTAATTTTGAGATTATAGGTTATAAAATTCTTTTTTATTTGATCTATCTTTATTTAGGATTCACAAGAGATACTACAGCCCCAGACTTCACATCCATAAAGAATAACATGTGTAACAAGAGTCTCATAGAGGATTTTCTTCTTAAAGTGTGAAAATTAAAGAGATTTAAATATATTTTAATTTTTTTTATCTATTTTTTTTTAAGTTTAATAAGTAAAAGTTGATTTGAGAGATAATAATTAATATCATTATTATAAATTAAGAATTTTTTTTTCCATTTTTAAAGTCAATCCAAAATAATAATTGTTACTTTTTTCTCTTATTTTCAATATGAGCACCCCACCACCTATTCCAAAAATTTCGTCTATCAAGGGGAGCCCCCCCAAAATCACCCTAGAGAACCTTTACGATTATATGAAATCATTAGAAAAATGAGAGAAGAGAATGAGAGAAGAGAGAGATGACAAAATCCAAATAGAGTTAGAATCATTAGAAAAAAGGAGTGAAGAAAGAGACATAAAACTCCAAATAGAACTATAGGCAATGCTTGATTAAAAAATTAGACTCTTTAAAGATACTATTCAAACTCAAATGGAGGATATATTCTTAGGGGTCAAGAGTGAATTATAGATAATGAAGGATATGATTCAAGAAATGGAGAAACATTAATAATCAACCCAAGAAGGAGAGGCTAAAGAAAATCACAACTTGAGAGATAGGATTAAAGATCTAGAAGATAAACTAACCAACAATTTGATCTTTAGTAATATGGAAAACAAATTGGATATAAAACTCATCAAAGAGGAAATGAATAAGTTAATTGAACTGGACCATGAGTGTAAGAAAAGAGCCTTGAACTTCATAATTTTTGGTATAAAAGAACAAAAAGAGGAGGATACGCTAGCAATGGTAAAAGAAGAATTAAATAATAAATCATAAATTGATACAACTTACCTCATAGAATCAAAGAGGATAGGAAAAATAATTGATCACAAATATAGGTTGATTCGTGTCAAAGTAAGTTGTAATGACCATAAATATAACATACTCAGTAAATCTGTGAGCTTAAAAGGGTCAAGAATATTTATAAATGAAGACCTCATTCCCAAATACCAAGTTGAATTAAGGAAGGAAGTTCAAAAGGTAAAAGAAGCCAGAAAAGAAGGAAAATGAGAAATAAATAGAAATAAAAAAACTATTTTTTAGGGATAGAGACCCGAAGGATAATAATAAATAAGAATTTGGGACACTCGGGATCCTGTTTTGGAACTGTCGTGGCTTTCCATGGAGAAAAGGTCCTATGACAAGTTGGATCTCGAGTGATATTGATATTTTTGTCTAGTTGAAACTTGGGAGCATGAAGATTCTAAGGTCCCTAATATAGAAGGATTTGTCTTGTGGTTGGCATGGAGCAAAAAGTCCCACTGTAGAGGAATGGGAGGCATAGCTTGTTATATTAGAAAGATCATTTCTCTTCACATTCATCTTCTTAAGATCGACTCTCTAAATCAATACATTTGGATAAAAAATTTAGACACCAATGCTAAGAATATGTATATATAAATTTTCTATTTTGCACCTAATAATTTTACTTTTTATAAGAAAAAAAATCTAGATAGCAATTGTCCCTATAATAATTTAGAACAAGATATTTATAATTTAAAAAATGAAGGTAATATCCTCGTGCTAGGAGAATTTAATGCTAGGACTGCAACTAAACACGATACTCTTTTAAGCACCGATTCCAACCATAATCCTTTATGGCTATATGAGGACCTTGTTTTATCTAATAGCTACAAAAGAAGCTCTAAAGACCTATTTGAATTTTTTTTTGGTATTGAGTTGGTCAAGCTCTACAACTCTCTAGACCTAATAATTTGCAATGGAGTAATGAAGTGGCCAAACTCCAACTATATGACTTCTATTCATGATCTAGGTAGTAGTGTCATAGATTATGTCATATCTGATATCCCCGTTTCCAACCAAATAACAACTTTTAACCTTTTAAATGACCATGAAACCGAATCTGATCATAAACCTTTAACCCTTACTCTAAACTTTTCCATGAACATGAGTGCCATTGAAGATAATTATGATAGTCAAAGACATTTTCACTTTGAAAAAAGTAAAGTTGACCTTTTATTAAAGGATTTAAATAGTAAATTACATCTCCTAAATTATAAGTACACCATTGAAGAACTCTATCATAATTTTACAACTACCCTTTCCACTTCTATTAACAAGTTCTCTTTCAAGTTGTCCTGTAAAAAGAATAATAGAATGACCAACCCTTGGTATGAAAAATAATGTAAAATTGCTAGGAAATCCATTAGGGATGATTCTAATGAGTCCTTAAAACCTGATAAGATCAATACATACAAATGCCTAATTAAAAGGAAAACAAATGTACTATATCAATAAAAGGCAAGAGAAACTTTCACAACTATCTAAGATGGATCCTAAAAAGTTCTAGAGTCAAATTCTAAGGAGAAAATGTGGTTTGATAAAGATTTAGAGGAAAAAATAAAGTTAAGGTATTATAAGGATGTAATCAACCCTAATCTAGAAGATCAAAATTATCTGTCTGTTTTGATGA
Organism: Picea engelmannii; assembly: GCA_009831015.1. Lineage (NCBI taxonomy): Eukaryota > Viridiplantae > Streptophyta > Pinopsida > Pinales > Pinaceae > Picea > Picea engelmannii. The sequence continues at coordinate 577,514 of ML778743.1, forward strand.
GTGTAAATAAAAAAATAAGCATTGCTAAGATAAGAAAAAATTCTCACGAGCTCCATAGTAAAGCTGGGCGTTGGTCAATTCCTAAAATGCCATGGGATGAAAGAGTGTATCACCTTTGTGACACTAAGAAGGTCGAAGATGAAAAAAACTTTCTCTTAGATTGTCCAGCCTATACCCAGATTAGATCTCATTTTCAAGATATTTGTCACACTACCAACCTTCCTAACCTCTTAACTCAAAACAACTATGGTGATATTGGAAACTTTCTCTTAATGTTTTTTGAGCACAGAAACAAAATTCTAAAGAATCACAAGTAATCACTTTCCCTCTTAAGATTCAATAGACCAATTTGGTTTAGTGGACGTTAATCATCATCATCATCATTATATATATATATATATATATATATATGAAAAATCAAAATGTGAGAAAATAAATGGATGAAAAATCAAAATGTGAGAAAATAAATGGTTGTAAATAATAAAGTTGGTAGAAGATACGATTTAAAATATATAGTGATATGCTACTAAAAATTATTAGAATTTGTGTTGTATAAAAAAAAACTAATGTGTGTGAAAATAATGAACAATTGAATTCACAAAAAACATTTCTTTATATTATAGTATTTCAAATCAATAAACAATTACATTAATATGTTATATAATTAAATAAATGATGCAAACAAAACACATAATTAAAACGGGCGGAGTTGATGGCGGGTCTGAGGCTAGGGTTTCCTTGGTNTTCTGAAGCCTGCCCGAGGAGTCTAACCGCAGTTCGTCTTCTGAAACCCGCACGTGAGGCTTGATCTAACTCTGGTCTCGACGTTAGTCTGCTATCAAAGCCTCCTTATACTCGACGCGTTTTCCCTACTGCGGTGTCCTTCTTCGGGTCTATTTTCTCTGCGGGGAGTTATTTCTCTATCTTCTATTATTGGAGTTCTCTTCTTTGGATGTGATAGGTTCTATGATGGTGGGCGTGGCTTGTAATTCCCACATCACATTTTTCTTGCCCAGATTAGGTTTTATTTTGGGCGGAGGTGCCTTTCGGTGCTCACGTCCTTCGTTTTCCAGTCCTTCCTTTGTTCTGTCGAATTCTTATGGTGGATAATCCTTTGTGAATGCGCAGATCTGGGGTTGTCTCGATGCTTAGATCTCCTACTTTGTTCCGCTCCTGGTTTGCGTTTCCTCTCTCTGGTTTCTTTGGTTTGTTCAGGGTTTGATGTATGCTCAGATATGGCTGCTATTGGTCGTTGTCGATGGTTTTTCTCTCCTTTATGGAAGGGGTTGTGCCAGAGATTTGAGGTCATATCCTTGGGTGTGCGATGAGTAGTGGTACTTTGAGTTCCTTTGTGAGGGTGTGCAACTTCTAGTCTCCTCTTTTTGGTTGAGGTTTTCATCGATGTTGTTGCTATTTGGTTCTGTTGTTGTGAGGGTTTCATACCACTCTAACCTGGTCCATCCGACCACCAGGATTTTGTTGGGATTGATATTTTGGGGTTATTTATGTGGTGGGACTTCTTGACTCAGATTTTTTGGCCTTTTTGGGGTTTCTTCCGAGTTTATGTATTTATATTTTCTTTGTGGCTTACTAACTAGTTTTTGTGTTCCTTTGGAAACTTTCTACCCAAGTTTTGGGTCATGCTTAAGGCACCTACAGAATGTAATTTGATTCTCTTAATGAATATAATTACCCTTTTTTTCGTTGAAAAAAAAAACATAATTAAAAAAGTTTCATTTACATACTATATAATAATAATAATTAAATATAAAATATAAAAAATTAATAATAATAATAATATAAATATGATATATAACAAAAATTAATTAATAATAATAGTAATAATAATAATAATATAAATATGATATATAACAAAAATTAATTAATAATAATAGTAATAATAATAATAATATAAATATAATATATAATTTTTTTTATTAAAAGTTTACAAATTATATAAACTCTATATAATGGATAAATTATTATAATAGTTTATATATGATGATAACGATGATGATTAACATCTACTAAAACATTATAATAGTTTAGATGTGATAGATACATTATATAATGTAGTTTATATATCATAGAAAAAAGCTATATAAATCAAATTCAAAAATATTCAATGAAATATAAAGTAATAAATTTAATTATATTGTATAAATTATTTAATATATATTTTTATTTAACTAAGAGAAATGAAATATTAAGAAAAATATAAAATATATAAATATTAGAAAGAAATCAAATATTAAGAAAAAGATAAAACATATAAAATGTGAGAAAATAAATTGTTGCAAATAATAAAGTTTGTAGAAGATATAATTTAAAATATATGGTGATATATCACTAAAAAGTTTTTGGTATTGTGGCCAGCGGATGTGTTATTAAGGTGTTCGTGCTTAAACATTGGTTTATGGAGAGTTCATGTTTGTTGTCGGTGTGGTCGGTGTGATTCTCTCTAGGTGTATCAAGGCAACTGATCATGTCATGCTAGTCAATACCTCAACGGATTTCCCTAGATACAAAAAAAAAACAAAATAATCACTAAATTTTTTTTAGAAGATATAATTTAAAATATATGGTGATATATGATTAAACATGATTAAAATGTGTTGTAAGAAGAATACAACTAATATACATGTGTGAATAATTTTTAATTAAAATTAAAAAAACATCCATTTTATATTATAAAATTTTAAATCAATAAACAATTACATAAACTTGTTAGTGAAATAAATAATGTAAACATAATATATAATTAAAAAGTCTTATTTACATATTATATTCTAATATTATAAATATAAACAATTACATAAACTTGTTAGTGAAATAAATGATGTAAACATAATATATAATTAAAAAGTCTTATTTACATATTATATTATAATATTATAAATAAACAATTACATAAACTTGTTAGTGAAATAACTGATGTAAACATAATATATAATTAAAAAGTTTTATTTACATATTATATTATAATATTCTAAATATGATATATTAAATTTGAAATGAATAAATAATTAAATTTTTACACGTCATATAGTTAAATAAATGATGCAAACATAACACATAATTAAAAATCTCATCTACATATTATATAATATTAATATAAATATGATATATAAAATATTAATTAAATTTTTATAACATATTATAATAATATAAATATGATATATAAAAATTTAATTAAACTTTTGGAGAAAAAGTTATATAAATCAAATTAAAATACATTTATATATATGAAATTAAATCTTTAAAAAATATATATAAATTGTGAAAAAATAAATTAGAAGATATGATTTAAAATATATGGTGATATGTGATTAAAAATGGTTGGAATTTGTGTTTTAGAAAAAATAAAACTAATATATATGTGAAAATAATGAGTTAAAAATAATATGTATGAAATAATGATTAAGAATTACATAATGTTGCATGCAACATTGTTGTAAAGAGGATGAGACACCTCACCCTCTTGAACATTTAGAAGAAGTTTAATCTCTACTCCTAAATAAATATAAAAATTATATTATAATAATATATTTGAATCCACCTTTCCAAAATTTTTATTTTAAATTATGTAAATATTGATTATATAAGACAATAAAAAAAATATTACATATAAAAATCAATCAATACTTAAAAGATCCACAAAACAAAGACATGAGAACTAAAAACAAATTAAATATAAAACAAGCTTTTATTTAAATATGATCCTAAATATTAAAAGAATATGAAAAAGATCAGGCACATTACCATTATCTTTATTTGCATTCATGTTATTGAAAATTACAACAATACAATACAATTTATAGATGAGATCTTTATATCAACTAAAATTTCAAAATTTATATGTGTAAGATTTTTCATCAATATTAAAATTAAAAATAATGAAAAGTTAATTCTATTTTTATAAAAAATAAAATTATTGAAATCCTAAAATATTTCTTTGAATATTATTTTTATTAAATATAATTTTATATATTCATAAATAAATACATATCCAAAATTATATATTAAATTAAACTCAATATAAAATTTAAAATGATAAAATAGATAAAATTATATATTAAAAATTACGAACAAAAAATTATTTATTACATCTAAACAAGTTATATATTTAAATTATCTGTTGAGGATACAAACAAGACTATATATTACGATTAATCAACACTATATATTGAAGAATTCAAACAAAGACATTGTACAAATTAAAGGCTTACAACTATATATTGAAGAGTATAAAGATGGTCATATGTTACAAATATACAACGTTAAGGTTAGTTATTGAAGATTACAAACAAAATATAATGGTTGTATTTTAGGAAAATAAATAAAAAAGGGTAAGGTTAGTTATTGAAGATTACAAAGTTGTATTTTAGGAAAATAAATAAAAAATGGGTAAGGGTTATTTTCAAATTAGTTATTAAATATAAAATAAAATAGGGATTATATCGATATAAAAATAGGAGATAGTTGGGAAACCTTTGAATGCTCAGTATTAAAGATTTAAAAATATTATAAAATAAGGTGAGGCAGATAAAACAAAGTTGGCGATACTGTACTTGTTTGCACCTTCATAAATTAACTCTATGAGACTTATGAAAATCATTGAACTATAAATACATGGAGTTACATGTTTAACTCCAAGTTAGCGCATGTCGACATAGAAAACAAGAGCGAGGGATTCCTTGTTTTAGTTTCTTTAGGTATACCATTGCTTTGGGATTCGATCCCACGACATATATCCTGCGACATATACCAATATGGTTTGTAGATTTAGTTGGGTTTATATCGATAAAAAAAAGGGGAGAAGAAATCATGTCAAAACAGGGGAGGAAAAATCACGTCGAATAACGATTAACATTAAGGATCATGCAATTAATCATTGGCCTATTGTTTCATTCTTTCTGTTAGTGAAAAGCCACTAAGTCAATCATTGGAAATCACTGGCTCAATGCATGGTGCTCAATGTTAATAGACAACAACGTTCTTCATTCATTGATGCATTCCTTCATGACAATACTCTTGATCCATATCTAAAAGATTCAATTCATCATGCAATTAATCATTGGCCTATTTTTTAGTGTTTTGGTCAATTGGATACACACTATTCACCATCAAACATACATGATGAAAATCCACTGAGCCAATCATTGGCAATCTTCATTCATCCATGCATCCCTTCATGATAGTCCTCTTGATCCATATCCAAAAAATATGAACCCAAAACCAAATAATAAATCCCGAATATAAAATAAGAACAAATAACATGGGTGTAACAAATATCACTTTTAAGTCTATTTGGTTGTTTTCTCTCTAGGGTAAATACTTCTATTCATTATATTTAATTTCTTAACGATTAACATTAAGCATCATGCATCTAATCATTGGCTTATTTTCTGGTGCTTTATTTCAGTTCGATACACACTATTCACCATCAAACATACATGATGGAAAGGTACTGAGCCAATCATTGGCCATCACTCGCTCAATGCATGATGCTCAATGTTAATAGGCAACAATGTTATTCATTCATCCATTCATCCCTTCATGACATTCCTCTTGATCCATATCCAAAATATCAAATTCAAACTCAAATAGTATGCAAGAGATCAAATTCCAACTGAGTCCTCTTGATCCATATCCAAAAGATCAAATTCAAACTCAAATAATATGTATGAGATCAAATTCAAACTCAAATAATATGCAGTGTCCTCTATCAAAATCTACAAGGTACATATAGAAACACAACAAAAACAATGTAGACACACAGATGAACCACACACATAGAGTCACAACCACACAGACATACACATACAAATAGTCCCTGCTCAAAATTGAGGAAAGTCTGTAAAAAATTGCAAATTTCCTGTAGGTGATTGTTTTTGTAGTAATCTTCTAACATGTTTTTGAAAATGGTAAGTTATTTGAAAATCCATCAAAAACCCACTTACATAATGATCTCATTTAGTTGAAAAAGAATGTTGTTTCCCAAAAAAGTGAGCCATCTGGGAGCTACAAGTGGAGCTTTAGGGATGGGTTTTCTAGATTTTTCTAGATTTTCCAGTCAACAGAGCTGCCATCTCATTAGTTCTACCTACCCTTTATTATTGGAGCCAACACATGAAGACTTAGTGAGTTTTAGTGAGATCCATTAATTAAGATATTATGAGTTGGTTTCAGATCCATTATTTTTGGATATTAAATTTGTAATGGTTTCTATATATTTGAGAAACAAAAATTGTAAAGAGGGATCTTTCTCTTGGAAGGAAGCCGAGGGGTTCGAGTATTTGAATCAAACATCCTCACCTATGTTTTTCATCTTTTTCTTGTCTAATTTGAATGAAATGAATTTTTTTTCAAAGCATTGATTTCTCCTTGATTCAGTGTTAAATTACCTATTTTTAGGATTTTTCATTCAAGTACTTGTTTCATATTTTAAATATTATTTTTAACTTGAAAATCTTCTTTATACAAGTAACCGATTGTTAGCTTGTATTCTATGTTTATTCTTTCTTTTCCTCCATAATCAATTGTCACTTTGTTTGATCTATTAGTATGAATTCTCTTGACTAAATGGAGTGTTTCTTATTATTTGATAGAAAGAGTGTAACCATTCCTGTAACCTTCCATCCTTTTCAACCACTTGATCCACAAACCAACCTTGACCTACAATTTGAATCATTGCAATAACTGAGGTGCCCTATCTTTGTGCCATAATACTCTGGTGCAAACTTTAGGGATAACACATGGCTTTATACATAGTCTTGAATTTCCCTATAACTAGGCTCTAGAGTTTAAAATAAATTTTGTGTCTTCAATAAGATCAAACTAAATAATGAAGAAACCCTGATCCAGGTGGATATCGGTGGCCACCCACCTTTTCCAACTGGCTCAAAACAATTTTCTGGCAATTTTAGTAATTTACTATTTTTAGCATTTTTTTCGGGTCTTGAACTTCCAGAGCCGTTTTGAAGCCCTAAACGACGTTTTTTGGGCATCTATCGGTCGGAAAATATCATCAGATATTTTCTGCCAAAATTTGTAGTTCTCGGATAGAATCTTTCTAACGATGTATCATGCGCCTAAAATGAAGATCATATGCAAAAGTTACGCCCCCGAGAAGTTGATGTACTGACTTACGCAAACAGGGCCGACTTTTGGCGCTTCATCTCCAAGTGTTAGGTTTTTGGAAGTCTAGGGTTTTTGACATTCTTGTTTATTGTAAAAATGCCTTCAGAGCCTCATTGTAACCATCTTCTTGTGAATGCGAGTAGCCGTCACATCTCTTCTCAGAGATAAGCTGCCACCATTCTAGTGAGTCTTCCACTCTGTATTTTTACAGTCTCTGTACATTTCTTTCATTAATAGAAATAGTGTATTATTGTATGCCTATTTTTATGGTTGCATCTTTGATAAATTTCTGTTATATTATTGGATATCCACGATATCTTTGTGCATTTCTTTATTACATCTCTGCTCTCATTTCATGCTGGAAATAATTTGGATCAGTGGTATCAGAGTAGGCCGCTCTTGATCATTTTTCAATGCATGTCCCCGATGAGGTCCGAGTATAGAAAGTTGGGTCTCAAGCTTGTCTCTCTTGAAGACAATCACCATCGTACACCCAAGAAACCCTCCATGGTGGAACAAAAGAAAAATGACGGAATAGACGATTCTATCAATTTGTTGCTTGAGCAAGCTCTCACATGATAGAGGGATGAAATGATGGAGAATTTTTCCCACATACTTCAATGCCTGCCGACAACAAAAGACACATCTTCATCAAACAACCACTTTGGAATCACCTCTCATTTCAAAGTACAAGTTAATTTTGATATTCCCGTATTTGAAGCTCAGATAGATGTGAATTCCCTAGAGAAATGGTTAAATATGTTAGAAGGTTATTTCTCTGTTCATAATTTTTTCGACAGGGAAAAGATCACCTTTGCACTCCTTAAAGCTCTCCCCCATGTCAAACATTAGTGAGAAACTTACTGGGAGTAAAGTTCCACATAGGAGTCTGGAATATATGGGGTCGAGCCCACTTGAAAGATTTTTGTGGATGCGGTAAAAGAACAATATTACCCTGTTGGAAACTATGAGGACTAATACATGAGATGGACCACACTGTGGCAAGACAGGGGCCAAGTAGTTCTGAAGTTCACCAATACTTTCCATACCTTGCGCACCACGATGGGTATCAAAGACTCCAAACGACATTTGGTTCTGAAATACCATGGGGATCTACATAGATACATCCAAAGTGAAATTGATTTTCTGGACATCTCATCACTCGATGCTTCTTATCGATATGTTGTTAAAATCGAGCAGAAATTTAAGCACCAGAACAAATGAGAGTTTGGGTCTGCAAATATGCAACAACCAAAGTATGATAAAGATGACCCTAACAAACAGTCCTCTGAAAACCAATCCAAGCCATATGAAAAGAAGGTTCACGAGAAGACAAAGAAGGACACCAAAAAATGGTGCAATTTCCACAAAATCCCCTGGCACAACACCGATGAATGTCGCCATTAGTGGCCAAGATCAAAGACAATGCGCCAAACCCTTATTCAGAATGTGATTATGAAAATATTGGTAAAAGACAGATCATTGATGCAAACCCCACTGCTATTGTCGCAACCGTGAAAATTCAACCAGAAGAACAAACAGATCTTGAAGAGGGGGAGTGCCTTTTTCATTCACAGATGTGGGTGAAGGGGACCCCACTGCATTTTATTGTTTGTAGCGGAAGCCAAAAGAACCTCATCTCAGTGGAGGTTGTCAAACAATTGGGATTGTTGACAACATCACACCCACAACCATACAACATCAGGTGGCTTCGCCAGGGATGATATCTTTGTGTCAACCAATAATGTCGATTGTCATACGATGTTAAGTACCTAAACCAGATCTGTAAATATACTTCATAAATAACCAAGAATAAACCATAAACCATTCACCATAACATTAACACAAGAAATAGAGAAAACCCTTGAGGTAGGGTAACACCATATATTAATCCTTATAGAAGGATAAAACTCCTCAAGCAATCCTGCTTGTACAATCACAATATTCTTAACTATGTTTCATTACATTGCCTACACTTCTTTATATAGCTCTCCCTATCTCCTAGGAACCTTCTAGATAGTCTTCTCACATTTATTACATCCAACTACCATAGTGGGCCTTTATTAATATAGTGGACCTAGTCCACCTTACATTGAATGACCACATTCCCATATATTAATTGACTTCCACTAATAACACATAACTACATTCCCATTGGGTACCTCC
>ML778743.1:589807-610682 GCA_009831015.1 Picea engelmannii
TCTCTTTAGTTTTTTAGGTTTTTCTTCAATGGTTTTTTTCATAGAAATTTATTTTTAAAATGTTTTTGTTTTTTAAATTTCAATTCTGTTTGTTTTCTTATTTATTTTAGTTTTTAATTGATCCAAAAAAAATGAATTATATTTTTTTGTTAAATATTTTAAAATATTGTTATTTAACAACAATTATTTTCTATGTATTGAAGCAAGATAAAAAAAAGTGTGTTAAAAATGATATTTTCCACTATATTTAAAATGTATGGAACCATAACTTAATTAAGGACGGATAATTATATGAAAAATCTTAATTTCAAAAAAATAAATGGTGTAGAACATTTTTAACATTGGATGAAGCATGAAAATATGATTAAAAACAAGATTGAATAAAAATAAAAATAAAAATAAAATAGAAAAGTTTGAAAATAGATGAAAAACATCATTGAGAAAAAAAATAAAAAATAAAAATTGAACAATTTGAAAATAAGTGAAAAAACGACCATTTAAGAAAAACAAAGTGGAAACCTTATGTATCAGAAAATTTAAAATATAAAAAAACCACCTAAAAATGGAGGGGGGTGCTACCGGTAGCACCATTTTTAAAAACGGGGTAAAGAACTTGACCCCCCCAAAAATGAGAACTTTGTAGAGTTCTCGTTAAGTTGGTAACTATGTTTGCAGTGTCATTGTTTCTTTGGGGTGTCATCTCTATAGAATACGAGAGGTAGTTTTGACTATTGTTCCATCTAAATAGTTCCGCAAGGTAGTATCTCATACCACAAAATTCAACTTCTTCACAATCTGCTCAAAATGTGAACAAAAGGATACTGCAACCACTATAGCCTCGGCCCAAGCACCTTCTATCCAACAAAAGTAGGTTGACAAGATTGCAATTAAGTGTAAAGATTCCTTCTGCACACAGGTATCTCATGTAGCCAGACTAGTTAAAAAGGTCCAACCCTTCCAACCACATGTTCGTGAAAACCTTCAACAAGCTAAGCAATGCAACTTCTCCAACAAGGCAAGCAACTCATCAAGATGCAGATTCAACAAACGCTTTTGCCTCTCCTCTAGACTCTCAACACAATGGAGACCATTGATTCCTAAGGAGGGAAGATTGATCGAGGTGGATATCGGTGGCCACCCACCTTTTCCAACTAACTTAAAATAGTTTTCTGGCAATTTTGGTAATTTACTATTTTTAGCAGTTTTTCGGGTCGTGAACTTCCAGAGCTGTTTTGAGGCCCTAAATGACGTTTTTTGGGCATCTACCGACTGAAAAATATCATCATGATAGTTTTTGCCAATATTTGTAGTTCACAGATAGATCTTTCTAACGATGTATTGTGCGCCTAAAATAGAGATCGTATGCAAAAATTACGACCCCAGGAAGTTGATGTACTGACTTACCCAAATGGGGCCCACATGACTTTTGGTGCTTCATCTCTCAAGGTTAGGTTTTTGGATGTCTAGGGTTTTTGACATTCCTATTTATTGTAAAAAGGCCTTTAGAGGCTCATTGTAACTATCTTCTTGCGAATGCGAGTAGTCGTCACATCTATTCTCAGAGATAAGCTCCCACCATTCTAGTGAGTCTTTCACTCTGTATTTTTATAGTCTCTGTACATTTCTTTCATGAATATAAATTGTGTATTATTGTATCTCTGTGTTTATGGTTGCATCACTGATACATTTCTGTTATATTATTGGATATCCGCGATATCTCTGTGCATTTATTTATTACATCTCCGCTCTCATTTTGTTCTGAAAATAATCCAGATCAAACCCTTTGCACATAGATATATAAAATCCTCCTCTTTTAATTGAGGTTTCTAGGATTATGAAATCCATTAATGCATATCTACTAGACAGGGTCAAAGATTTTTGAAATGAAAAACAAGACCAATTTTGACTTTATAAGAACACTTGGATGACACCATCTTTCAATGTAGGAATAGTTATGGTTGGAGCCTCTTAAAATAGAAGACGTTGAGAACAAAATATATTCTTTATAATATTAATGAAAGATATTTACCTGAGTAACCATTAGAAGGAAGAGGACCATATCTACATCCACTATCCATACTGTCTCCCACAGTCTGCCTAAAACTTGCTTCCACATGAGTATTGGGTGCACCAGAGGTGAGAGGCTCTATTGAAATAGAGTGAGCCATCGCAATGCAAGAAATTAGTTCAATAGAAAGGGAAGGGCCAATTAGAATGGCTATCATCGAGGAGGAATGTATGGAAATGGTGTCTGAAGGAGTAATGATGATCATGCAAGACCAAATCTAGGCCAAGTTCTAGTTTGTGCATAGCTATGGTAGAATCCTAGCCATTGTCATTTGATTCTATCACATAAGCTTGGGCCCCATCCCACTAAATAATGTTTTTATACATATGAATAAAGTGAGTGAATAATGATCTATTAATAAATATATTTATCGTTTCATAGTAACATTACTCGTAGTTATGAAATATTATCATTAGAGTTTCTTTTAGCTTTATATTATCATTAGAGTTTCTTTTAGCTTTGATATTTTAGGATATCTAGTAACAAAACCAATCATATGAAGGTGGAATTTCATTTGGCTAAAACAAAATGGTACTTTGTTGATATAATATTCTTATAGATACTATCAACAAAGCTAATGATACTCAATAATATATGTGAGATATTATATTGTTAATGATATATGTGAGGGATTATATTGTTAATGTATTGATAAATGATATTGTTTAGTAGATTAATTAAAGACATCATTCATTGTAAAATACATTAATATATTAAATAATTATGATTTATTGAGATGCATTAAATATTATAATAGACTTATAAGTTTCAATACTTAGGTTTTTATATAGTTACATTCAAGATAGTTGAGTTTAATATATTGTTATTTATTAAGGTTATGGTTATGTTTTATTTGTGAATAAATTAATGTTAGGGATAAATGCAAAACAAAATTGGTAAAAAAAAAATAAAAAGAAAAAAAAATGTGTTAAATCTAAAAACATAATATTATTTAAAATTTATATTTATAGAATATAACCAAATCATAAAATTTATAGAATATACTTTATTATTATATGATATAAATATAAACACAAACATAAATTTTATTTTCAAAATTAGTCTTTTAAATTTTAAAACCAAAACCAATTATCATTATATTACTTTAAACCAATTTATAAATAAACACACTTAAAACCCAAAATGTTAACACATATAAATGGACAAACATAATCATTTCATGTAGCAAAAACAAATCACCATGATCATTAACATATAAAAACACAATCATCATCCCATCATTTAGAAAACACAATTATCATATATTTAATAAACATAAACACCTTATCATTTAAAGATATACTCATTAAATACACATTATAAAAAAAAATCATACACCATATAAAAACACACATTAAAACATATAAACAACAATATCATATCATTTACCAAATATAATAATGTCATTTAATAAACAAAAAGACAACATCATATCATCTAAAAACCAAAAATTATGTCATCTAATAAACAAAAACACAACCAAACATTTGAAAAAAAAGTCATGATATCTAACAAACAAAAACACAATTATCATTATGACAATCATATTATTTAACAAATACAATCCACACCATATAACTAACAAAACCATCTTACCAATTAAAAATCATTAATAATCACACCATTTAAAAAAAACACAATCATTATATCATCTAACCAACGAAACACATATCATCATATAAAAATACACATAAAAAATAAACACATACACATTATAAACATAATAAACAAAAACAAACACACATAAAAAAATATCAATATCATATCATCATACAACACAATCACATCATCTAATTAACAAAACACAACCATATATAAACAAACAAAAACTTATTTCATTTAAATATACACAAAAAAAAACACCCACATACAAAAGACATATACTCATTACAAATTAAAAAAATATTAAATACATAAATTTCAACATCATATCATTTAACAAATACAATGATCTCAATGATCTCATCCAACAAACAACCATATCATATAAAAAATGTTGATTATTGTTTATAATTTTTTTTTTTTTTTTTACACCTTTCCACGTTTAAATAAAAACTAAATATATCCATTTCCTATATCTTAAATAAATAAAACAAATATATCCACAAACATATTTATTTCATATTATACAATTTCCAAATAATTACACATGATTAAATAATAAAAATATACCATTTCACATTACAAACAATCAATTATACACTAAATAATTGAATTCATAAAAACATTCCTTATATTATATAATTTCAAATCAATAAACAATTATATAAATATATAATATAATTCTACACTAAATACTAAATAATTGAATTCATAAAAACATTCCTTATATTATATAATTTCAAATCAATAAATAATTATATAAATATATAATATAATTAAATGAATAATACAAACATAACATAATTTAAAAATTCTCATCTACATACCATATAATAATCAAAACAATAATAATAATAATATAAATATGATATATATAAAAATTAATTAAACTTTTACAACTTATATAAAAAAATATAAATCAAATTCAAATATATTCAATAAATTATAAAATATTTAATTGTATTATATATATATATATATATATATATATATATATATATATATATATATATATATTAAAAAAAATAAATAAATAAAAAATCAAAATGTGAGAAAATAAATCATACCAACATAACACAATTTGAAAAAGTCTCATCTACATACCATATAATAATAATAATATAAATATGATATATATAAATATTAATTAATTTTTTTTCACATATATAAAAAAATTATATAACATTATATTTCTGTGGTTTTGAATGACAATAATACTTTTCCATTTTTTTTACTTTTTTGACGAGAATAATCTGTGTGATGTGAACCATAATGCTTTTCTATGACTTTGAGCACTTGGGCGCATGTTAGTAAATTAGTTCTGGGTTGAAATCATGTGAGTCACTTTTTACTTTGACTCGATTTTAATTTAAAATATATTAACTTGTGAAAATTAAAGAGATTTAAATATATTTTATTTTTTTATCTATTTTTTTAAGTTTAATAAGTAAGTTGATTTGAGAGACAATACTTAATATCATTATTATAAATTAAGAAAATTATTTTCCATTTTAAAAGTCAATCCAGAATAATAATTGTTACTTTTTTTTCTCTTCTTTTCAATATGAGCACTCCACCATCTATTCCAAAAAATCCATTATGAGAGGCCCTCCAAAATCACCCTAGAGAGGATAATATGGAATCATTAAAAAAAATGAGGGAAGAGAGAGATGCAAAAATCCAAATAGAGTTAGAATCATTAGAAAAAAGGAGTGAAGAAAGAGGCTTAAAAACATAAACAATCAACCCAAGAAGGAGAGGCTGAAGAAAATCACAACTTGAAAGATAGGATTAAAGATCTAGAAGAAAAACTAACCAACAATTTGAACCTTAGTTATATGGAAAACAAATTGGATATCAAACCCATCAAAGAGGAAATGAATAAGCTAATTGAACAACGTAATAAAAGAGCCTTGAACCTCATAATTTTTGGTATTAGCAATAGTACAAGAAGAATTAAATAATAAATCACAAATTGATACAACTTCCCTCATAGAAGCAAAGAGGCTAGGAAAAGTAATTGATCACAAAGATAGGTTGATTCATGTCAAAGTAAGTTGTAATGACCATAAATATAACATACTCATTAAATCTTCGAGCTTAAAAGGTTCAAGAATATTTATAAATGAAGACCTCATTCCCAAAGACCAAGCTGAATTAAGGAAGGAAGTTCAAAAGGTAAAAGAAGCCAGGAAAGAAGGAAAATGAGAAATAATTAGAAATAAAAAAACTATTTTTAGGGATAGAGACCCGAAGGATAATAATAAATAGGAATTTGGGACACTCGGGATCCTTTTTTGGAATTGTCGTGGATTTCCATGGTGCAAAGGTCCTATGATAAGTTGGATCCCAAGTGATATTGATATTATTTGTCTAGTTGAAACTTGGGAGCATGAATATTATAAGGTCCCTAACATAGAAGGATTTGTCTAGTGATCGACATGGAACAAAAAGTCCCACTGTAGAGGGATGGGAGGCATAGCTTGTTATATTAGAAAGAACATTTATCCTCACATTCAACTTCTTAAGATCGATCCTCTAAATCAATACATTTGGATAAAACTTTTAGACATCAATGCTAAGAAGATGTATATAGAAATTTTCTATTTTGCACCTATTAATTCTACTTTTTTTAAGAAAAACAATCTAGATAGCAATTGTACCTATAATAATTTAGAACAAGATATTTATAATTTGAAAAATGAAGGTAATATCCTCCTGTTAGGAGACTTTAATGCTAGGACTGCAACTAAACAAGATACTCTTTTAAGCATTGATTCCAACCATAATCCTTTATGTCTAGATGAGGACCTTGTTTTATATAATAGATACAAAATAAGCTCTCAAGACCTAATTGGGAATTTGTTTTGTACTGAGTTGTTCAAGCTTTGTAGCTCTCAAGACCTAAATGGAGTAATGAAGTGGCTAAACTCCAACCATAAGACTTGTATTCATGGGCTAGGTAGTAGTGTCATATATTATGTGATATATGATATCCCCATTTCCAACCAAATAACAACTTTTAACCTTTTAAATGACCATAAACCTGACTCTGATCATAAACCTTTAACCCTAAGTCTAAAATTTTCCATGAATAGGAGCACCATTGAAGAGAATTATGATAATCAAAGACAATTGCAGTTTGGAAAAAGTAAAGTTTACCTTTTCTTAAAGAACTTAAATAGTAAATTACATATCCTAACTTATAAGGACAACATTGAAGAACTCTATCATAATTTTACAACTACCCTTTCCACTTCTATTAACAAGTTCTCTTCTGAGGTGTCCTTTAAAAAGAATAATAGAATAACCAACCCTTGGTATGATAAATAATGTAAAATTTCTAGGAAATCCATTAGGGATGCTTCTAATGAGTTCTTAAAACTCAATAAGATCAATACGTACAAATCCATAATTAAAAGGAAAAAAAAGGTACTATATCAATAAAAGCCAAGAGCAGCTTTCACAACTATCGAAGATGGATCCTAAGAAGTTTTGGAGTCAAATTCTAAGGAGAAAATGTGGTGTGATAAAGAGTTAGAGGGAAAAACAAAGTTAAGGTATTATAAGGATGTAATCAACCCTAATATAGAAGATCAAAATTTTCTATCTGTTTTGATGAGTGTAAAGAAAAAAATAAGCATTTCTAAGATAAGAACAAATTCTCACTGTAACGACCCATCGTTACAATGATAAGCGACACAAGAAAGTGCAATTTTTTTTGTTTGTTTGAAGCAGGATTACAACAACGACAATAATTAAGAAACACAACTTGACGACGAACACAACACACGCAGATCAAACAACATACAAAAATGACTCAGCACCCTAGCACATCATGCAACTGGACGGAACATGCGATAATCAAAAGATAGATAGACATGACTACCCACCCGACACAAGCAAGACAACGCTTACAATCTAAAGGAAAACATCAATCAACCCAACACAACTTCGATGACCTGGAACTAGAACCTTCTACATCGCGCAAAAAACCAACACCTTAAGGCGTTACAAAACCAAGTACCAACAACCATTACACGAAACAATGCCCACATCAGGAAGTACAAACTCCAGCCAGGTTATCATTCGCCTCTATCCATGAGGGCACATAATGATTCCCTCATCAGGAATCATGCTATCACAAGGCAATAAGCATGATGGTAACCCTGGCACAACATAAAACATCTAGACCAATAAACCAGAAGGATTCAACGTGCTAGGAGACTGAATTAACTGTTGAAACACAAGATGACTAACCCAAGCACCCAATCGACAAGTCAACAAGACGCGAGGAAATCTGACGACTATAACATTCATACAACACATTAAATGCTTTGTGTAACAAAATCTATTGCAACATACATCACTCTCTACACTTTAAAATAATTATTATCAAGTCAATTAGCTCATTGTAACTATTTTCCAATTCCAATATCAGATGAGTAATTTCCTAGGGAGGAATTAGCTATCTTTTCAACTGAAACAAATAGGAAACATGTCTTTTAAAACAATCTAAAACATGTTTTTAAAACCAAGTATGCTATATTTTAAACTGAACAATGTAATAAGGTTGGTGTCTAATATATCATTGTTGTCTAACATATCAATATCAATATAAAAATATTCATAATGATATAAACGCTATCCAACATATCAATATCACATATCAATATATAAACATTGTCACACATTGATATCAATATCACATATCAATATATCTCTGTCAACTTTATGTATGCATTCGTTGCCAATAATTACCTCTCTATCCATCATTAATTCGTTGTCTGAAAGATATATGGATATCCATTAATAACATCGTTGTCTAATACTAATGAAATATATTGATGATACTTTTGTCTAAATATAAAGCTATCCCTTAAAGAGTTCACTTTCTAACAATGAAAGCTAATAAAGATAACACTGAGCGAAATATGATATTGCTATGTGAATGATATCACTGTGCACTACATATCGCTGTCAATTAAGTACCTGACAATGCTGCAGATTAAATACATGGTGATGTTGCCTATCAACCATATGATATGGCTGTCTATTGGAAGTATGATAACATTGTCTTATTAAATGTATAAATCGTTGTTCAAACGCAGAATACTATGCTATCCAAAACGCAGAGTAGTATGCTATCCAAGCCAATCAAATCAACCCTAATCAAATGCAATCCATCACAATGGTAAAGAAATCACTTTTGGATATTAAATCGTTGAATAATAAAACCGTTTTCTGAAACTGAAGATTGCTTTTGAATAATGAAATCGCTCTATTATTAAAATCGTTTTTGAACAATGAAAGCATTTTCTGAAAATGAGAAATTCTTCTGAATATTGAAATCTTTCTAATAATAATAAAAAAAAAACGTTTGAATAATAAAAGCGTTTTCTGAACTGAAGATTTCTTTGAATAATGAAATTGCTCTAGTATTAAAATCGTTTTTGAACAATGAAAGCGTTTTTTGAAAACGAGAAATTCTTTTGAATATTGAAATCATTCTAATATAAAAATTGTTTGAATAATAAAAGTGTTTTCTGAAATCGAAGATTTCTTTTGAATAATGAAATCACTCTAGTATTAAAATCGTTTTTGATAATAAAATTCGTTTTCTGAAAAGAAAATTTCTTGAAAATGAAAAACCGTTGTATGAATATGAAATCGTTTTCTGAAATTTAAATTTCTTCTAAAAAATGAAATTGTTCTAATATTAAGATCGATTTTTTTTTTCTGAATGATAAAATCTTTTTCTGAAACTGAAAATTTCTTGGAATAATGAATCACAGTCAATAAACTGTCCATCAGTGTAGCGTTATCCACTACTTATTCGCAGAGCCTAATAAATGGTATTGTTGGCACAAATGTAAACAAAATTGCAGAGCAATAATAACTGTTATTGTTGTCATTTATATACATGGATTCGTTGGAAGGAAATGCGAGTGATAATATCTCCATTGGGAATGATAAAAAACGTCGAGAATTATTATAAAAAAGTTGGGAATTATGTAATAACACAAACACATCAAAACACAAACAATCATTAAAATGCAGAGATTTACCCCTTCCAAAATGAAGGAGATCTATCAGTAAAATAAATGCAGAGGGTTTACCATTCAACGCTGAGATTTTATCCAAAAAGAAAACGTAGAGTTGATCCTTCAAGGAAACACAAGGGTTTTCAGAGTTTAAATAATCAAAACGCAGAGGTACTCATTCAGAAGAAGGCACAAGACTAAACATTCAACCATGAATCAATCAAACACAAAGATAAGTAAGGGATATATAGTTGGGAAAAATTTATCCTTCACTCATCATCCATGCGCAAAAGAGTAGGGAATTTGAATCTATATGTCTTCAAACACCAAAGTGACAACCATTGATTTGGTTCCTAGCTGACTGCTCAGGCATGGACTAATGACTAAAGGGATAAGGGATGGAAGATAAGGACACAATCTCTTCATAATAATCAATAAAACCCACACAGAGAAGTCATTGCAATCAGAAGTTGGGTTTGCCAAGAGAAATCAATTCAGAATACAACAAATAGGGGGATTACAAATACCGTAGGAAAGCAGGTGCAAGACAACTCAAGGAAATGAAATATTCAACTGAGCACAGAGAAATAACATGTTTAAATTAACTTTTATTGCAAGTAACAACTTAAACCGACGTACCTTAGCCAAACGCGAATGCTCTGTAGTTTTTGTCCCGCATGCGCTCCGTCCATCTCCCACTTGCTGACTGATGTGACCTCACTGGTACCTCCCAGCCAATGCTAGGGGTACTCTTCTTCCCCCTGATCCCCCTGAGACGCTAAGGGGCCACAGACACAATACCAGAAAATAAATAGCACCTAGCTCACCTCTCAAGGTTGAGCTACCACTCGTTACCCAAGATGGGTATCCCAACTCCCACAAGAGAAAGTTTAGTCAAGGAAAAATTCAGCAACATAACGTTACACAAAAAGATCAGATCCATACTCATTCTCCATCCTTTTTATAGAGTTTTTAAGTAATTAGTTTCCCAAATTCTCATTAAATTATTTTTTCATAAATTTTAATAAGAAAAAACCTCCCCCGTACACATGTTTCTCGATCCCCTAGTTGCACTAGAAAATTAATTTTTTTAATTAATTAATTATTCCTATTTCCCTCACCCACCTAAAAGCATTCCTAAAAACGCTCCTAGGTGTCCCAATATCCCCTTACACTTCTTAAATGACTTATGCCTTGCTTAATTCCTAGTTGAGTTCATAATTAGAAAGTTCCAATGGAAAGATTCCTTGCTAACTTAGACATTCAACTTTTTCTTTACTTTCCCCCCCTTTTTAGGTTTCCCCTTTTTCCTTAAGTTTCCCTCTTTTTCCTTTTTAACTAAAAAACAAATTTAGCAATTGTAGATAAAGCAACCAATTACCCTTTTTCTTCTTTAATTAAAATTTAATTTAGCAAGTGTAGATAAAACAACCATTTACCCTCTTTTCTTTTTAACTAAAATTAAATTAGCAAAAATAGATAAAAAAAAACATTCCCTTTTTAAATTTTAATTCTTCATGATAATTTGACTTAAATAAATTAATTTGAATTTCTTACCTCCTTCTTGTTACATGTTTGTTTATTATTAATTTTTTACCACATGTTCTACTTGGACTTAGGTTTTAATTTCTCTAGGTTGGGTGACATTTTCATTAGGGAAAATTTGTTTTTAAATCTTACTTATCACATCATTCATTTTAGGGCTGACTAGGTTTACTCACTTACAAGTTAAAATCGCGACGTGCCCTTTAGGACGCACTAGGTGCTCCAAGGGTGCCACTCATTTCTTTCTGTTTTCCTTGCGCGATGTGCCCTTCAGGACGCACTACGTGCTCCAAGGGTGCCACTCGTCTCTTTCCATTTTCCTTGTGCGACGTGCCCTCCAGGATGCACTACGTGCTCCAAGGGTGTCACTCACCTCTTTCTATTTTCCTTGTGCGACATGACCTTCAGGACGCACTGCGTGCTCCAAGGGTACCACTCGACTCTTGAATGACTTGGTAGAGATAAAAAAAACCCTGGAGTCAATACTCCGCCAGGTGATCTTGTGGGAGACTAAGGGCCTTTAAGGAATAAGGCCCCTGCCTTATGGCACGCCCCTTAGAATCGTTGTGAGAGACTGTCACAATCTTCCCTCACGACATCATGGGTATTCTCGAAATAGGCAATCGTTAACCTATATTTTGAGCCACGACGGGAGTGCTAGTAGGCTATGGCATGGTTGTTGTCCACATCTCTCCCTCAAGTCTCTGGTTGTCCTGCATGACCCCTCTACTCCACATGTGAGTCTGGTCGAAAAGCTATCGTCAGCCTGCATCCATCAATGAATCATGTCAACAACAATAATCAATCATCATAACATGTAATCATATGTACATGTGTCACATCAATAACATTCAAACCCAACAGTCCTCTCCATGACTCGATCCGAAGTCCAAGGGGTTTCATCGATGCCTCTGCATCCTCAATGTCCAAAGTCCTGCATGTTATCACATAAAATTGTCAAGGTCTTTTGAGCTATGGTTTCTACCTAGGTCTGTAATTTTTGCCTATTTTTCCTCCTTTTGCAGACCTGATCGTAGGTTTTCCTTTCACTTGTAGTTTTTCTGTTGTTTTCCTCCATCTGTTTGATCAACTTGATTTTCCCTGTCAGCTTGCCTGAGAAGTATCGACCCCAAGCCTTTCTATTTTCCCTAAGTCGATCTTCTCTCTCTCTCTCTTTTCGCCTCTGTTGTTGATCCTTTTGTTTTCCCGAGCCCTTAGCCAGTCATTCAAGTGATCAACACAGGCCGCAGTTGTCATCACCAAGCGTAGCACTTGAAGCTTTTAATATGGATTCAAATCAAGAAAGAAATCAAGATCACCCTTCAATGGAAAAGATCCTTCAAGCAGATCAGATCGACGACCATCGGGTGATCGCGATCATAGATTTGCACGAGGAATAACATCAAGCAGTCTTGCGATTTCGCGAGTCAGAAAGGTCAAAGGGAAGAGTTACGAGGATTCACGAAATGCGAAATCACAAAATGATTTAATTCGTCCTTCTCAGCAGGACGTGTGGCACATGATTAAGCATTTCGTGATTTCGTGGATTGAAGTAGTCAAGGAGAAAAATCATCAGACCTCGCGAAATGCGAAACCTGAAATCAACATGAGTCATTGATCTTGAAGGGGACAGGTGGCAGTGGATTAAACGGTTCCACAGAATTGGGTTTTGGGGGTTTTGAAATGATCCACAAGCAATTGTCGCAAGTCAAAAAATCGCGAAATAGATCTGGGCCGTTCAAACTAGTGGAGCACATGGCACCCGATCGATGATTTCGCAGTTTTGCGGATCAGGAAATCTGAAGTCAGTAGTATGGAAACTCCCAATAAAAGAAGTCCTAAAACGCCTTGGGAAGTTCGAGACCATGGTCATAGCCCCTGGTCTTGTGGTGAATGGGTCCAAGAAATAAGGTTGACACCCATTATGTAGAGGAATAATCCTGGCCATTAATTTTTAGGCAGATCCAATCATTGATCTAGGTGGGCAATTTCGTTAAATCGCATGTTGGGAATTCTGAAGCTTAGCATGTGGGAATCCCCGATAGCTGAAGTCCTGAAATGTCTTTGGAGATAGGTGCTAGGTTGCGACCCGTGGTCATGTGAAAAAAGGGTTTAGGAGAAGTAGTCAACCCCAGTCACGTATAGAGGACTAATTCAGGGTCCTGGAAAAGCATCACAACCGTTGATTGTCGAGCAGATCTGACCATCGGTCAGATAAGAGATTTCATGGTTTCAGGGATTGAGAAATCCGAAGGTGAGCCATATGAAAGCCCCCGAAACGCGAAATGTCAGGATGTATTGTGAGATTAAAGTAGAGTTGTGGCCCTGGGTTACATTGAGAGAGGGTCCAGAGGAAAGGAAGCTAGATTCTGAGTCTTGGAGAGTAGGCATGTGGTCGTCCTCTATGAATTTAGTCTTGGCCACTCTCCATGGAAGAAATCAGTTAATGAAAGTTGGGTTGGGTGGTTGAAACCTTAGCTCAATCCATAAATCGAAGGCGTGGAGGGTCTGGAGCAGTCAGCTTGTGGTACCCCTGTGGATAGGTTCCCTACGAGAGCCATGCCGATCTGAGCCAGTGTCTAACAAGAGACTGCATGCACCGTCTGCAAAGAGATCCTACACATGCAAATCCTTGAATGTAATCGCTCAACGACTTTCCTGCTGTCAGTGGCGGATTGCTCTGAGTATATAGGGGTCATTTTGATATTTTGTAATGGTCGATGGTAGAGCAATGCTCCCAAATTGTAAAGTTTTAATGAACTCTATGGTTATTTAGTTATGTATATGCATTTGAGACTTTTTGTTTAATAACAATCATCTTTCTTACTCACTCTTGTTTCCCTATGATGTTGAAAGAATTCATGATTGAATGATTCACTTGAATTATTGTGTCTGCATTATAATGAATGTTTGATTATAGTGTTGTCATAGTTCCTTTCAGTTTCTTTGACATTTAAATTCGATAAGTTCTTGTGTTTAAATTGTTCCTCCTTGGGCTGCCGAAAGACTTGATGTCCTCGACAGATCTTTACATTTTCTCACCAAAGTCTTCCTCCTACTCACCCTTACTACAACTTACCATCTGAAGTTAAACTAAGATCTCACATGCTTGTGCTTTCCAACCCAGTTTTCTGAGTTAGAACGATACCATCCCGAGTCTACGTCCATTAGAACGCCTTTAAATATACTCATTGTGACATACAAACTGATGGGTATTAGGCTTACCTCTGCTACAATCCAGAGGTGACTTCTGGTGCTAAAATTTATGGCACTGCTACTGGGGACAAAATTGAAGATTTTCCCTGGGATTGAACGACCAAGCTTACTGATTCTGAAGATGCATTAGAACTCAGTGCATCAAAGATTGTAATTGTGCACCTGGCGAATCCATTTTTATGACTCCACTGTTTCAGCTGTGGCTTCCAGCGATAGACACACGAGGTCTAATCCACAACTGCCTTTAGAAACACCTGAAGTTGACCCAAAGAAAAATATTAGAAGACAACATGCCTTTCAAGAAGGTACCTCTACTACTCAACCAGGTATTTCTAATGATTTTCACTATTCTCCTATTGCAGCTCCAGTAGCTGTTTCCCATTTTCCTATTACACCATATGTCAGAGCTTCTAGAAGTTTAAATTTTGGGAGTGTTCCTGTTAGGTTTTCTCCTCCTGGTTTCAGATTGGGAGGAGGAATATTTGTTACTCCTATTTCCCTTGAAGTTGTACCTTGGTCTAGAACCCAGACCTTGAAAGATTTCCCCTCTCCATGTTTTATCACTCCTCATCCTGTTAGAGTTGTTGATTTTACAGAAAGGAAAACCTCTGTTCCCTCAAGCCCTGTAACCTTTTTCCCAAACACTAAGATGTTTCCTTCTTCTCCCAGAATTTTAGATCTTGTCTCCCATGTTCATACTCCATCTCCTCCTGTTTCTCCTCAAGTTCACATCCAAATGGCAGGTGCTAATCCTCCTAGGAATAAGATGGCTGAGATATTGGTTGCTAGATACGCCCCTCTGGTCTTACCCCAGCCTATGAATTCTCTCCCAACCACAAAATAACTTAAGTATATGCCCTAGTTCGCAGGGGAGGGAGACGTGACTGCAAAAGAGCACCTTTCATCCTTTTATAGATTTGCAGAGATTCAGGCCATCAAAAATGAAGATGTGTGGATGAGAGATTTTGTACAGATCATTGATGGTGATTCCAGGGATTGGTTTAAGGACTTGCCTCCCATATCTATTGATGGGATTGTTTCTATGGATGATGCATTCTTAAGAAATTGGGGAAATAAAAAAGATCTCCTTTGTTATATTACAGAATTTGGAGCACTTAAGAGAGAGGAGGGGGAACCTATTTCAGAATTTTTGAAGAGGTTTAATAAAATGTATAAGAATATTCCCATCGAAGTTAAGTCTACATAAATCTCTGCCAAAATTACTTATGCTAATGCTTTCAGCCCTGACTTTTTCCTACTGTTGAGAGAAATAAGAGCTACCTCTTTGGATCACATGTAAGATGCAAGCCTTGAAGTAGAATCCATATATTGGCAGAAAACAAACTTAGAGGTAAAACTGATAGAGTTAGGGGTAGGTCTAAAACCCCGACTTCCAGTTTCTCCGTTGTCCCCCCTCAAACAGATGAAACAACCAAACTACTAAAATTACTTTCTGCTAGAGTGGAAAGGATCAAATTAGAAGGAAAGAAGAACTATAGATATCCCCAAAATGTTGATAGCAGAGGTAACTACATGAGGCCTAACCATACTCCTTATATTATCCAAAGAGACCAAAGGAATAGAGACAAGGATGATTAGAAAATCCAGACCCCTCTTCAAAATAATCTTGTTGCTAATGAATAAGAAGAGGATGAAGACCTTGATCCCAAAATCCACTGTCTTGGGGACACCTCCTCTTTTCCTCATTTAACCCAGTCTGCATACGAGGAGTCTCTCATGGACAATCAGTTGAACGAGCCGAGAAAAGGGGACAAGGTCGACGACGGCCCAAATAGATATAACCTCAGGTCCAAGAAAAAGGAAGGAAAGCCTGATTTTCCTGAGCAACCTACCAGAGCAGATGATCCTTCTAAAGATGTAGCATATAGAAGCAAAGGTAAGAAAGTTTGAACCACCTCTCAAGTGGCCATAATTCCTGTCCCATAAGTGAAAGAAATCCTGAATCCTACATCTCCTTTTAATTTTGAGCATGAGGTTCAAAATATTAGGATCCTTGTACCCCTTTCAGAGCTGGTCAAGCATGAATATTTCAAAAGGAGCCTCTCTAAGTTGTTGATGCCTGAACCCACAATTCATCCCACAGACTCAATCAATTTGCAGAATGAAAATCCAACAGTTTTCTTAGGTCCTCTGATAGAAGATAGATATGACTCATCCCCTCCCTTCTATAGATCACTGAATATACATGAGAATGTGTTGCATAATTGTTTGATGGATTCAGGGGCATCCCATAATCTCATGCCCAAAATTGTCATGGAAGAACTGGGATTGGAAATCACAAAAACTTACCATGAATTGTATTCCTTTGACTCTAGGAAAGTGCATTGTCTTGGGGTTATCAAAGACCGAGTTGTGACCTTGTTTCAGTTGCCCATGAAAAGTGTGGTTATGAACATTGTAGTGGCTGATGCCCCCCCCCCCCAAGTTTGGCATGCTTTTGTCAAGATATTGGATAAAAATACTGGGAGGAACCTTGCAAATGGAACTCACATATTCCACTATTTTTGTGTTTGGGGGGGAGCATAGAAGACTTTACAGGGAAGCCTAGCTGGCATATATTATTAGTGATGAAGAAAACCCCACCAATCATCCTATATTTTCACTCAACACTGATTTGGGGTCTAGTTTGTTGCATCTCACTGATACTCCTAAAGCCCCTCTTGAAATCAGAAAGAAGCCCATTTCTTATCGTGAGATACCTCCTCCAACTACCTATGTGTGGAAGATGTTCTTTGACGGAGCCTCTTCTAGGGAAGGTGCTGGTGCCAGAGTGGTTTTTGTGTCACCTTGTCAGGAAACCATATCCCTATCATACAAGCTAGAGTTTGAAGCTACCAATAGTGTGGCAGAATATGAAGCTCTTGTTTTAGATTTAAGGGTTGCAAAGGATATGGGAATTGAAGAGGTAGCAGTGTTCGGGGATGTTGAGTTGATAGTCCAGTAGATCATAAATACTTATCAGGCCAAAAATTCTCGGCTCAAAAGTTACAAAAATGAGGTGTGGGACCTAATTGAAAATTTCTTCTCAGCCTTCAACATTTCATTTATTCCAAGAGAGGAATATACTTTGGCCAATTCCCTAGCTGTCTCAGCAAGCTAGTTTAGGATCCCTCTTCCACCTAAGTTCAAGTATGAGGTTGAGGTAAGATATAGGCCCTCTGTACCTGACCATATCAAGAATTGGAAGGTATTCGAGGATGATCTTGAAATCATAAAATTTATTGAGTCTATTGATGAGTTCTCTGCATTGCACATTGATCAGGATCATGATTCTGAAGGTGACCCTCACCCTGAGGTATTTTTAAATAAAATTGCTAATCACCATATTGTTCAATTGCTTAACAATCACATTCCAAAGGGACTAGTTCGTTTAGAAATATTATTCGATGGAAATGATGTGGCAGTAAAGGGTAAGGTTTCAAATGAGGATGCTGATGTAGTTGTGTGCAATATTGGCATAGAGGAGGATCCAAAGTTTGTCAAGTTGTCAAGTAGCCTGTCAAGGGAGTAGAGAGCTGAGTATACTGAGATATTAAAAGAATTTGATGATGTGTTTGCCTGGACCTATGAAGACCTTAGGAAATATGACACCAATGTCATTGAGCATAAGATCCCATTGAAAGAAGAGGCTAATCCATTTAGGCAGAAGTTGAGACAGATTAATCCTATGTTGCTACCTATCATGGAGAGAGAGGTAAAGAAGCTTTTGGATACCTAGATCATTGTGCCTTTGAGGTGTTAGAATATAAAATATGGTGTGCTTATTTTACCATTGACGATACCCTCTTCACCCAACCACAGGCCAAAGCCTCCCTCCGAGCACCTTAACCTTGACCGAGAATTCCTCCGGAAGCAAACCCTAGGCTAGATAGCCAAACAAAGGGCAACATATCTCTCCCCAAGGATAGAGCAACACAAAATACTAATCAGATAGTCCCAAACCCTAGCCAAGAGATATTAAATCCAATACTGAGAACTAGTTGCTGCTGCAGCTGCACCTGCTCTTCATCCAGACCTGCGCACTAGACTGCAACTGCAGTGCGCACCAAACTGGGAAACTGCTGCGCAGAACTGGCTTTGTCTGCAACTGCTGAGATGCTGCAAATGAGAACTGGCACCATGTATTTATAGTAATCCTACCAGTTTGTTGGGGCCAACTTCTCCTTCTGGGTATGTGTCTGTTCAGTATATTATTATTAATTCTGGCCGACTTCTTCTCTTGGAGGCTAATAGCCTAATATAAATTATCTTGTTGAGCCGACAAGGCTTCTAGGGTTATTAGATAATTCATTAGGGTTTCTCTTGCTTCTCAGAGTCTTCTATTCTTGTCAGGTTCACACGTGGGGGTAAATACCTCCCACAACTACCATAATATTAACACTCCCTCCTAGCTAGAGAGGCATTTACAAGTAATGGTCTTGAGCACAAAACATACCATTTACCCGGTAGCATCAATATAGTCATCTGGACTATTTCATGACTAGATCATGAGCATCACCATCACCATCAGCTGCATCAATTCTCGAAACCATACTTCATCTGAGTAATTAGATATGATGCTGGATAAGTCACTCTCACCATGGAGTGATACAAGAGGAGTAAAAACTCTGAACTATTTTCCGTCTGGAAAATCTTTGTTCATCATTCATCTAAATGATCATTATCTCCAATAAACTGCTAATAGTCTTCAAGGAAATTAGAACAAGGGTAGAAAACACCTGTGTCAATTCATAGTAGTACATAACTACAATCCAGTGGTTCACTACCACATCAAGTAATACATAAGTACTTAATCAACAACGTATGGTTGCGAACGGTGAAACATATTCACCACAGTAGTCCTCATCTACTGTCATATAGTCTTCATAACAAACATCTGAGAGCATCCTGCATAGAAACAATGTTATGATAAAAACTGTATCATCTGGGGCAATCTTTCACTCATGTCTGTGAGATTTGAAAGAATGTCTGCCACCACAGTATAGAATATCAACAATAATCATCTGGGCCAATCTTTCGCTCACATCTATGAGGTCTGAAAGAATGTCTGCCCTCAATATAGAATATCAATAATGGGCTATCTGCCCCATTCTTCTCAACCAAGGAAGAAGGATTGTTTCTGATTTATGAACCTGGACCATTATTCCGACACTAAACAAAGTGTAACCTGGAGAGAATGAGTCTTCCCTCGAGAAATTTTTGGACCATTCCTTACCTTGGGCCATTCCTCTGACACTAAACAAAGTGTAACCTGGAGGGAATGAGTCTTCCCTAAAGAATGACTGTCCTAGAATATTCCCCACCCTGGGCCATTCTTCCAACACTAAACAAAGTGTAACCTGGAGAGAATGAGTCTGCCCTCGAGGAATAACTGTCCCTGATTGCTAAGCCTGGACTACTCCCCACCCTGGGCCATTCTTCTGACACTAAACAAAGTGTAACCTAGAGAGAATGAGTCTTCCCTCGAGGAATAACTGTCCGGACCATTCCCCACCCTGGACCATTCCTCCGACACTAAACAAAGTGTGACTTGGAGAGAATGAGTCTGACCTCGAGGAATGTCTGTCCTGCATCAACCTCCAAAATGGACGATTCTTCAAAACTACTCACAACTGTGAACTTCGAAAGAATGACTGCTCGACGAGGCAGACCATTCTACTTGACCACTACTCAGAGTGACTGCCAAAAAGAATGACTGTCCTAGACCACTCCCCATAATGGGAAGTCGCTGTCTATGATACATCAACAATCAATCTGCCTCCCATGTTAACTACAATGGGAAGTCAATGTCCATCGGAAATCTCAATCCACTTTCCAAACCGGAAAGCACCTGTCTGATCTGGACTATTTTTCAATTACAAAGATAAATAATATTTTCAATGCTCCCTCCTAACTGGAGATTTATTTCAATTACAAAAATAAATGTTTGCGTACCTTCTTCTAGCTTGGAGAGTCTTCCCTTCCAACTAAGAGAGTTATTTCCACGAGCTCTAGCTTGAGTATGAAAGTTCTTTCATCTTGAATAGAGGCTTTACCAAAATGTATGCTTATCTTCTCATCTGCGGAGATATGTATTGGATAATCACTTTCTCCTTTTTGGACTTCATTATAGATAATTTAATGCTTTTACTTTAGTTTGGAACACTGTGAAGGCTTCATGTAGATCTAAACAATAGAGTATATCATAGTTGGAGAACTGGAACATATTCATGTGGTACTTCTTCTGTCATCATGAGATCTGATCTTCTGAGTAGTCATATTGATGTTGTAGGAAATCTTCACCACGCTTTTGCTGTGCACTGGAGGTTCTCCACCAAGTTGTCTTCTTCTTATCTGTATACAGGAGTCTCTTTCTGGTATGTCTCAAAGTCTTGATATT
>ML778743.1:611490-625110 GCA_009831015.1 Picea engelmannii
TTCCTGTAGTGACCGTACTTTTGACAGTTGAAGCACTGTATTTCTGAAATGTCTTTTCTTTGTTTTGGCTTCCTTCTTGAATCAAACTTTATTTTGTCTCTGAAGTTCTTGAATCTTGTTGTGAAGGCTTGATCATCGTACTTATTTTGAGGTTTCTCTTTTGCATTGATCCTTGATTCTTCTTGAGCACAACAAGTCCAAAGTTCTTCAAATGTCTAGTACTCCTTCCTTGTGTTCATGCTTGTGGCAAATGCATCCCATGTCTTGGGAAGACCATTGAGTACTATGTTCACCAATTCCATTTCGTAAGTGATCTCTTCAATAGCTTGTAGTTGATATCTTAGCTGGGAGATCCTTACAAAGTATGATGTTATGCTGTCATCATCATTCATCTTCATGTCACAGAGCTCATTCTTCAGACTCATAACTTGTCCAATGTTTCTGACTTAGAAGATATTTGTTAGGGCATCGTACATCTTCTTCAATGAGTCAAGATGGGAGATGTAGGGTATTAGGTGGTCTCTTATGGAATCCACTATGATACTCATGGAATTGATGTCAACATCTTTGAACTTCTCCATAGCTGCAACGTTCTGTGGTTCCTTCTCTTCTCCTTTTTTAAACTCTGGCTTCACGATCTTTCCTTTCACAATATCCAACACTTTATTCTTAGCAAGGATGAGGTCAATCCTTGTCTTCCATGCTCTGAAGTTAGAGCCTCCATATATCTTGTTCTCAGACTTCATAGAGTTCATCATGGCTTGCTTGACTTGGTCAAACCCTAGATTTGACCAAAAATTCAAACTTCACGTCTTGGCTTTCTGAGAGTACCAGGAGATGTGCTAGGCTAGGCCACACTGATATATCCAGAGATTAGGTTAATCTCGTCACTTAAGGTGCCTTTAAAAGAGGTTTAGGGTTTCTACAACTGCTTCTACTAGTAACCCTAGCTGCAATGCTTTTGGAAACTGCTCCTGCTAGTAACCCTAGCGAGAGTTCCTCAACAAGATCAATGTCTATCGACTATGTTTCCTTCCAGCGTTTTAGGCTGACTGAAGGGGCGTGGGCCCATAACCTATTAGAATATAGAATATGGTGTGCTCGTTTTACCATTGATGATACCCTCGTCACCCAACCATAGGCCGAAGCCTCCCTCTGAGCACCTTAACCTTGACTGATAATTCCTCCGAAAGAAAACCCTATGCTAGATATCCAAACAAAGGGCAATTCATCTCTCCCCAAGGATAGCGCAACACAAAAGACTGATCAGATAGTCCCAAACCCTAGCCAAGAGATATTCAAGGAAATACTGAGAACTAGTTGTTGCTGCAGCTGCACCTGCTCTTCCTCCAGACCTATGCACCAGACTGCAATTGCAGTGCGCACCAAACTGGGAAGCTACTGCGCAGAACTGGCTATGTCTGCAACTGCTGAGATGCCGCAAATGGGAATTGGCGCCCTGAATTTATAGTAATCCTGCCAGTTTTCTGGGGCCGACTTCTCCTTCTAGGTATGTGTCTGTTCAGTATATTATTATTAATTCTAGCCGACTTCTTCTCTTGGAGGCTAATAGCCTAATATAAATTATCTTCTTGAGCCGACAAGGCTTCTAGGGTTATTAGCCAATTCATTAGAGTTTCTCTTGCTTCCCGGAGTCTTCTATTCTCGTCAGGTTCACACGTGGGGGTAAATACCTCCCACAACTACCATAATATTAACATGAGGTACTTGCAGTGGGTGGCCAACTTGGTCCTGGTGAGAAAGAAGAGTGGGGAAATAAGACTTTGTGTTGATTTCAGGAACCTGAGCAGGAGCTCAAAGAAGGACAATTACCCTTTTCCAAAAATGGAACACATATTATAGAGGGTGACTGGTGCATCAAGGATATCCACGATTGACGACTTTTTGGGCTACAATCAGATCTCGGTCCTACCCGAGGACAGAGAAAAAACAACCTTCGCCACTCCTTGGGTTACGTTCATGTATGCCAAAATGTCTTTTGGATTGATGAATGCAGGGGCGACCTTTCAACGAGCCATGGATATATCTTTCATTGGAGAAAGGGACAAGTTCATGGTCATCTATCTGGATGACATTACAATTTTATCCAGTCTGACAGAGAGCACTGTGAGCATTTGAAAAGGGTGTTCACAAAATGCAGAAGGTTTGGTCTCTCCTTAAACCCAAAGAAATCGTTGTTTGCCATGAAGGAGGGAAAATTACCAGGGCATATAGTATCTACTGAGGGAGTAAGGATTGATCCCAGTAGGGTGGAAGAAATCCAAACCTTGTCACTTCTGATATCCAAGAAAGAGGTCTAGTCTTTCCTGGGCAAAATTAATTTTCTGAGAAGGTTTGTTTCAAACTTTGCCAAATTAGTGAAGCATATCACAGCCATGCTCAGGAATGGAAATGAAGTAAAATGGACTACAGAGCCCAGAAAATCCTTCAACCAAATCAAACAAGCATTGACTAAAGAACTTGTGCTAATTAGTCCTGATTATCCCAAAGATTTTCTGATTTTTTCCTTTGCTTCATTTGACACGGTGGCCGATGTTTTACTACAAAATAATTCTAAGGGGATGGAACAACCTATTTCCTTTTTCAGCAGGGCATTGAGGGACGCAAAAGTCAGATATGACATCATGGAGAATCAGGCCTATGCCTTGGTGAAAGCCCTCAAGGATTTCAGAGTCTATGTTCTGCATTCGAAGATCATTGCATATGTTCCTTCATTTGCAGTGAAGGACATCCTCATCCATCCTAACATAGATGGGAGGAGAAGCAAGTGGATTTCCAAAATCCTTGAATTTGACCTGGAAATAAAACCCACCAAGCTAGTTAAAGGCCAAGAATTATCCAAGTTGTTGGTTGAATCTAATTGTAAAACTTTGGAGGTTAAATTCATCAATTCTTGCTTAGAAATTCAGCAAGATGAGTTATCTCGTACAGACCCACAAGTCAACCCTCCATTGGCAGAGTGCACCTGGTACAAAGACATTATATTTTTTCTGTAGGAGTTGTGACCTCCAAATGGTATGGGAAAAAGAAA
Source organism: Picea engelmannii (assembly GCA_009831015.1). Taxonomy (NCBI): domain Eukaryota; kingdom Viridiplantae; phylum Streptophyta; class Pinopsida; order Pinales; family Pinaceae; genus Picea; species Picea engelmannii. The sequence goes on from ML778743.1 coordinate 614,543, forward strand.
GGCAAGAGCTGTTAATTTTAAGGCAATTAAATACTGCCTTGTTGATACAAAATTATATTGGAAAGACCCCCTGGGGGTACTTCTGAGATGTTTATACCCACATGAAGCACAAAGGATTATGTCGGAATTTCATGACAGTTTGTGTGGGGGACATCACTTCTGGAGAACAACGACCCATAAAATTATCAGGGCTGGTTATTTCTGGCCTACTCTATTCATTGATGTTTGCGCAAAAGTCAGAGCCTGTGCTAAATGTCAGAAATTCTCAGGAAAACAACAACTAAAGCCCCTGCCATTGAAACCTGTGGTTGCTTCAGGGCCCTTTCAACAATGGGGCCTAGACTTCATTGGGGAGATTCATCCTGCATCCAACGGTCGACATAGATGGATCCTTACTGCCAAAGATTACTTCACCAAATGGATAGAAGCTATCTCCACAAGGAGTGCTTCTCATAAGGTGATCATTGGTTTCTTGGAAGATATCATAACAAGGTTTGGTTGTCCAAGAAGGATTGTCATAGATAGTACCACATATTTCAAAGCTGAACCATTGATTCATTTCTGTGAACAATTCAAAATCAAGTTGATTCACTCTACCCCCTACTACCCCTAGGGCAATGGACGGGCAGAGTCCTCTAATAAGAGCCTGAACAAAATCATTAAGAGATTGTTGGAGGATAAAAAAAAAGCATGGGATTCAAAGCTCAAGTTTTCTCTATGGGCCGATAGAGTGACAACAAAAAGATCTCTCGACGTCTCTCCATTCCAACTGGTATATGGAACTGAAGCGGTTTTTCCCTCCTAGCTGGCCCTGCTCGTGGATAAATTATTTCAAGACTACCAGGGCGAGCCTGATGATATGATATGAAGGATACATCAGCTGGTTTAAGTGCAGCAGGAAAGAGAGAAACTCCTGGACAGAGCACATAAGCATCAATAGAGAGTCAAACAGGTTTTTGACAAGAAGGTGTGAAAAGGAGATTTCCAGCTAGGAGATCTAGTCTTAAAATGGGACGCATCGGAACAGGACAGAGGTAAGAATACCAAATTCGAGGCCTTGTGGATCGGTCCCTTCAATATTTCTGAAGCATTTCCAAACAATACTTTCAAGTTACAAAATCTAGAGGGTGATGAAGTTTTTGGTGGCCCTGTAAATGGGCACTTCCTAAAGAGGTTTTTTGTTTAAAGCCGCAGTTGACGTCCTACCATTATAAATAACATTCATGTTTTATGTTTTGTTTGTAATGGAAGACTCCACAACCCAACACTAAGGCACTGAAGCTACGGAAGGACTCTATCCCCCATGGAGCCTAATTTTATCACATAAACTTGTCAAGGTCTTGTGAGCTATGGTTTCTACCTAGGTCTGTAGTTTTTGCCTGTTTTTCCTCCTTTTGCAGACCGGATCGTAGGTTTTCCTTTCACTTGTAGTTTTTCTGTTGTTTTCCTCCATCCGTTTGATCCACTTGATTTTCCCTGTCATCTTGCCTGAGAAGTATCAGCCCCAAGACTTTCTGTTTTCCCTATGTCGATCTTCTCTCTCTCTATTTTCGCCTCTGTTGTTGATCCTTTTGTTTTCCTGAGCCCTTAGCCAGTCATTCAAGCGATCAACACATGCCGTAGTCGTCAGCACCAAGCACAACACTTGAAGCTTTTAATATGGATTCAAATCAAGCAAGCAAGAAATATCACCCTTCAATGGAAAAGATCCTTCAAGCATATCAGATTGACAACCATTGGGTGATCATGATCACAGAGTTGCACGAGGAATAATGTTAGGCAGAGTCGTGATTTCATGAATCGGAAAGGTCAAAGGGCAGAGTTATGAGTATTTGCGAAATACGAAATCACGAAATGATATGAGCCGTCCTTCTCAACATGACACGTGGCACATGATTAATCATTTCGTGATTTCATGGATTGGAGCAGTCAAGAAGAAAAATCATCAGACCTCGCAAAATGCAAAACCTGAAATTAACATGAGCCATTGATATTGAAGGGGAGAGGTGGCAGTGGATTAAACGGTTTCCCAGAATTGGCTTTCGGGGATTTTGAAATGAGCCACAAGCAATTGTCGTGAGTCATGAAATCGAGAAATAGATCTGGGCCGTTCAAACTAGTGGAGCACATGGCACCTGATCGATGATTTCGCAGTCTTCCTCCTACTTACCCTTACTACAACTTACCATTTGAAGTTAAACTAAGACCTCACATGTTTGTGCTTTCCAAACCAGTTTTCTGAGTTAGAACGATACCATCCCGAGACTGTGTCCATTAGACAACCTTTAAATCTATTTATTGTGAGATACAAACTGATGGGTATCAGGCTTACCTCTACCGCAATCTTGAGGTGACTTCTAGTGCCAATACTGCACACTCAGGAGAACCAATCAATAACATCTGTCTATGTAATACAACCAAATAACATATTGTCAAATCCATAATGTCTCATAATCATAATAAAAAATGACCAATAGATATAATAATCCGGATCACTTGCATGCAAGTGTCCTCAAAGAATAGGTTTTCTCAGTGCACGCAAGAGCGAGATGTTACACTCACGAGCTCCATAGTGAAACTAGGCATTGGTCAATTCCTAAAACGCCATGGGATGAAAGAGTGCGCCATCTTTGTGACACTAAGAAGGTTGTAGATGAAAACCACTTTCTCTTAGATTGTCAAGCCTATACCCAAATTAGATATCATTTTCAAGATATTTGTCACACTACCAACCTTCCTAACCTCTTAACTCAACAAAACTATGGTGATATTGGAAAGTTTCTCTTAATGTTTTTCGAGCACAAAAACAAAATTCTAAAGAATCAAAGTAATCACTTACCCTCTTAAGATCCGATAGACCAATTCGGTTTTATTGGATGTTAATCATCATCATCATTATATATATATATATATATAAAAGTGAAAAAACAAATAGTTATAAATAATAAAGTTATTTAAAATAAGATAAATCAAAATGTGAGAAAATAAATAGTTGTAAATAATAAAGTTGGTAGAAGATATGATTTAAAATATATAGTAATATGTGACAAAAAAAAAATAAAAAAAATATTAGATTTTGTGTTGTATGAAAAATAAAACTAACATATGTGAAAATAATGAATAATCGAATTCACAAAAACACATTTCTTTATATTATTTCAAATCAATAAATAATTACATAAATATGTTATATAATTAAATAAATGATGCAAACAAAACATATAATTAAAATAAAAAAGTTTCATTTACATCATAATAATAATAATAATAATATAGATATGATATATAAAAAAATTAATAGTAATAATATAAATATGATATATAAAAAAAATTAATTAATAATAATATTTAGCAGGTCAGTTAGAGGGTGCTTAGCGAGTTAGGTATAAACCTCTTAAATGGCCATTTTAGTCCCCTGTATGACCGCTTTGACCCTGTAAACCCAGTTGGAGGGTAAGAAGTGTGATGAAAACACGGATTAATTAGATCACTGGCTTGCTTTGACGCTAGACAAACCCGGCTGCTTGCTGCTCGCGAGGAGGCTAGAGGGAGGGAGGAACCCACCTGTGTGGCGAGAACATGTGGCTAGAAAAACCGGATGATTATGCTTTGCTCAAATAAAACGACCTACGAACCTGAGTGCTGACTGCCTTCGACCTTTTCGATCTATCTTGCGACCTGCCTTCGAGATATTGCTACTTGCCTGAGATCGAACTCTGGCTCCTGATCTATCCCTACTCCCCCTTGCCGCCATCCCCCTTAGACCTTTGATCTATCCCTACTCCCTGTTTCTCTCTTATTGCCCGTCTATCTATCCCTACCTCACGAGTCAGACCGCCAACAACTTTGAGCTTATCCACATATTCATGCCCGTTTAGTAAGAGAGCCAATTAGGTTTATCTAAGCGTGGTCTAGTTCTTTCCCAAGGAGCCTCGACCGGCTGGTGGGCCTACCTCTTGGCCTCCCTTTCAGGCTGCTTTAGAGGGTGGCCCGCCAAGTAATGAAACCATCCAGTTTGTCAAGTAAAGTAGTAAGTCATAATTTATTAAATATGAAGTGTATTTATCTTGATTGGTAAAGTTTATGGAGGTATACATATCTTACTTCTTCTGGATTTGAACTTATGACTTCTTAGAGAAGGAAACAAAAGTTCTTAACCATTAAGCCTACTAAAATATATATATGATAGATAAACTATATAATTTAATTTATATATTATATATCATAGAAAAAACTATATAAATCAAATTAAAAAATATTCGATAAAATATAGAGAAATATATTTAATTTTATTATATAAATTATTTAATATATATTTTTATTGAACTAAGATAAAATATTAAGAAAAAAATAAAATATATAAAATGTGAGAAAATAATTTGTTTCAAATAATAAAGTTTGTAGAATATTTAATTTAAAATATATGGTGATATATAAGTAAAAATGGTTAAAATGTGTTTAGAAAGAATAAAAAAATAATTAATAATTAAATTAAAAAAAAACATCCTTTTTATATTATAAAATTTTAAATCAATAAACAATTACATAATTACATAAACCTGTTATATAGTGAAATAAATAATGTAAACCATAATACATAATTAAAAAATCTTATTTATGACATGTTTATGTAATTATTTATTAATAAATATAATAAAATTTTAAATTAATAAATAATTACATAAACATGTCATAAATGATGTAAACCATAATACATAATTAAAAAGTCTTATTTACATATTATATTATAATAATATAAATATAATGTATTAAATTTGAAATGAATAAATAATTAAATTTTTACATGTTATATGTTATAGGTAATAGTTAAATAAATGATGCAAACATAATACATAATTAAAAAGTCTCATCTACATATTATATAATAATAATATAATTTCATTGAACTTTTGTAATGGGAAAACGTTATATAAATCAAATTCAAAAACATTCATTGAAATATATATATATATATATATATATATATATATATATATATATATATATATATATATATATATATATATATATATATATATATATAAAATGTGAGAAAATAAATTAGAAGATATGATTTAAAATATATGTAATATGTAATTAAAAATGGTTGGAATTTGTGTTGTAGGAAGAATAAAATTAGTGTTTATGTAAAAATAATGAGTTAAAAATAATATGTATAAAATGATATGTTAAATAATTAAATTTAAGTGGGAAGGATAAAAAACATGCTACCCAACAACCTAGACTATAAACTTGAGATAACTACATAACATTGCATGACATTGTTGTAAAGAGAATGAGATACCCCACTCTCTACATTTAGAAGAAGTTTAGTCTCTACTCTTAAAAAACATATAAAAAATCATATTATAATAATAACTCTCATTTTATACCATATACATATTAATTGTATGAGACAATAAAAAAAAATCTTGCATATAACAATCAATCAATACTTAAAAGATCCATTAAACAAAAACAAAACAAATTAAATATAAAACAAGCTTTTATTTAAATATCCCCCTAAATATTAAAAGAATATGAAAAAGATCACTACCATTACCATTATCTTTATTTGCATTCATGTTATTTAAAATTACACCAATACAATTTATAGATGAGATCCCTATATCAATTAAAATTTTCAAATTTATCAATAAAATTTATGTATATATGTAAGATTATTCATTAATATTAATTAAAAATAATAAAAAAATAATTCTATTTTTATAAAAAAACAAAATTATTGAAATCTTAAATTTTTTTAGTTTAAATATTATTTTTATTAAATATAATTCTATATATTCATAAATTAATACATATCCAAATTTATATATTAAATTAAATTTAATATAAAATATAAAATTTAAAATGACAAAATAGATAAAATTATATACTAAAAATTACTAACAATTTTTATTTATTTATTACATCTAAACAAAGATTATATATTTAAATTATATGTCGTTTTTATTTATTTATTACATCTAAACAAGATTATATATTTAAATTATATGTCGAGAATACAAACAAGACTAAATATTACGATTACTCAACATTATATCTCTCTCTATATATATTTTGAAGAATACAAACAGAGACATATTGAAGAGTATAAACATGTTCATATGTTACAAATACACAAGGTTAGGGTTAGTTATTGAAGATTACAAACAAAATATAATGGTTATATTTTAAGGAAATAAATAAAAAATGGAATAATGGAAAGGGTTATTTTAAAACTAGTCATTAAATATAAAATCAAATAGGAATTATATCGATATAAAAATAGGGGATAATCCGGAAATCTTTCAATGTTCAGTATTAAAGATTTAAAAACATTGTAGTTGTTTGCACCTTCAGAACGAAATTAAGTCTACGAGACTTATAAAAATCACTGAACTATAAATACTATAAATACATGGAGTTACATGCTTAACTCCATGTTAGGGCATGTCGACATAGAAAGCAAGAGCGAGGGCTTGCTTGTTTTAGTTTCTTTAGGTATACCATTGCTTTGGTATTCGATCCTGCGACATATACCAGTATAGTTTTTATATCTAGCTGGGTTTATATCGATAAAAACTAGGGGAGGAAAAATCAAGGCAGGACTAACAGATTGGGCATGTCATGGGTTTTGATGAGGAAGGATGTTTGAGTCAGGATGCCTGACTCTGTTAATTAAACAAGAAAAATATGAACCCAAAACCAAAGAATAAATCTCGAATATAAAATAAAACAAATATCACTTTTAAGTTTATTTGGTTGTTTTCTCTCGGGTAAATACTTTTATTCATTGAATTTAACTGTTTAAGGATTAACATTAAAGATCATGCAATAAATCATTGGCCTATTGTCTGGTGTTTTCTGTCAGTTGGATACACACTATTCACCATCAAACATACATGATGAAAAGCCACTGAACCAATCATTGACAATCACTGGCATGATGCACAATGTTAATAGACAACAACGTTCTTCATTCATCCATGCATCCCTTCGTGACAGTCCTCTTGATCCATATCCAAGAGATCAAATTCAAACTCAAATAATATGCAAGAGATCAAATTCAAACTCAAATAATATGCAGTGTCCTCTATCAAAAACTACAAGGTACATATAGACACACAACACAGACAATGTAGACACACAGATGAACCACACACAGAGTCACAGCCACACACACATAGACATACACAAGAGCAAGCACTTCCATTGTAAATACAACAACATTTCATACAAATGTAAATGAGAGGAAGAAGATGTGAACAAAAGAGCTTCAACTATTAGTCTAGACATAGGTTGATATGTGTCAAAGTAAGCTGTAATGACAGTAAATATGACATATTCAGTTAATATCCAAGATTAAAAGGGTCAAGAATATTTATAAATGATGACTTCATTCCAAAAGATCAAGTTGAATTAAGGGAGGAAGTTAAAAAAGTAAAAGAATCTAGGAAGAAAGGAAAATGGACAATAATTAGAAACAAAAAAGTAGAGATTAGAATGATAATAATAATAATGAAAAAAAAAACTTAATATACTTTTTCAAGAAATTCTCTCCATCCCCTTTATCCATGTCCGTATAAAATTGTTTTCTTCTCTTAATTTTATTTTTGAATGTTGTAGAAATTCAAAATTGAATTTAAATATAACTTGTCATACTTACTAATAGGTATTTGTGGCCCAAAGTTATTGCCTTCTCTTAAACTTGAATGTTGTAGAAGTTCAAGATTGAATTTAAGTATAATTTGGCATGCTTGCTAATAGGTATTTCTCGCCCAAGCTTTTTGATGTCAACCATTGATATTACAAGGTTACCACAAAAGCAATGAGCATGTGTAGATTTTAACAATTATATTTGGATTATGCAATTTGAATAATTAAAATCTGTCATTCTAACAATTTATAATTAAATTTTAGATAAAAATGATCAGAAAAAAAACACCAGAAAATGTCCATTAGATTTCACTTTAGATTTCACTTTAATGGAATGTGATTGGCAACTCAAGGCCAAGATCAACTCAACCTAATTCTAATTTGTAAATGTGGTCCTTTTAATTCTTGTATTGGCTATTCAATTTATTCATCTCACAAACGTATATGAAGCTAAAGCTACTGCATATATACATTTTACAACATTTGGATTTTTTATTTTATTTCGGTAAAGTTAAAGCTACTGCATATAAACATTTTACAACATTTCACTTTTGTTTTATTTCGATAGTTCTCTCTATTTTCTTCCTAATGTTCGATTTCTCTATTCATGAGGTTTCAACATTTGAAGATAAACTTCAAGGAGAACTTTACCCGTGTGTTTACCTCTTATTGTTACCATATTTGAAGTGAGATAATGTGCCTTGGCCTGATTTGTTAATGATTAGTTTGTTTAAATTTTTTAGCAAAGGGTTTTTTTTCTTCTGGAAATGACATTCACCTTACTATTTTGTGTGGTTTTAAGTCTAAAATGAATTTTGATTGCTTTTAGCTTCTTTTTCCATTTAGATATTTGTCCATGTTATTTTGTTTTTTGGTACAATGTCACGGGACTAATAATTTATTGGAAAGCTTATCAAAGTTGAAACATAAAATTTGTTAAGAGAATGTATTTGTTAGAGGAAACTATTCTCCAAATTTGTATCCTTGTATTCTCAAAATAACTATAATTTATTCTAAAGTGTTATGTGAACTAGAAGATGATTCCTTTTCGCCTCTACCACTAATTATGTACTTGGCACATACACATACATTTGCATGTTATGCATGCCCACTATACAGTAGATTCGTTGTTAGTTTCAGAAACAATTTTATATTTATAGGGAAAGTAGTGGTCAACTAAACCTCTCAAGGGTTACCTTGTCTCTACCCATGGTTTGACATTGTCTTTCACATCAGTTCCATCTAACAATACATTACTCAACATGACTACACAACCATAAGAAATTTACATAATTCATTTTAATAAGAAAAGTGGAAACTACAGGGCATGACTTCTCTCCTTTCTGACCTAGCTCAACTTTCTATTACTCCTTATGTGGGAAATGATATGACCCCAAGGGGGGCATATATGGGATTAAATGCATATGATATGACCTCAAGGGGGAAAATATATGGGGTTAAATGTACATGTAACCTGTAAATGTATATGTAATAGGGATGACCTAATAATAAAGGGGCCCCATGTGTAATTTGTGAATAGGTATATACACAGGTAATGTATTCATTAGTGAGGACATTTGAATTGTGTATGAATGTATTTAGGTATTTCTAGGAGGTTCTCATATTATTTAAGGAGTTATTGTGTAACGTATCTCCATTGTATATCTTGGAGTTGTGCTCCATGTTCACATTGGTGTACATAGGGTGCACTTCTAGTTTATTGTGATATATTAAGCATTTGGTTCATAACAAAAAATGTGTAACAACTGTGCTCTCCAACATCTCTGAACAACATGGTATCTCCTCAATGCTTTTAGTGTAATTAAAAAACCCTATCTCATTTCATTTGTACTGGGGTATCCCCTCAATGCCTTTGACATAATTGACGATTATAAATCATTTCATTTTTAGTTCATCGTATTTTGTATGAAAATAAGCAACAATGCAACTAAACTAGTGTGAAAAGACATAATTTCCACATACCATAATCAACAAAATGACCATAGTAATGTGTATACATTATAAAAAATGCAAGAACAAATGATCAATCCTATTTTTTGTCTCTCTGGCTACATAATATATAGAAATATCTCAGATTGCAGTGTTGGACACTAGAACTGAACATAAGGGCACAACCATTAACTAAAAGAGTTAAATTTTAGCTAAAAGACACTTCCAAATAGTTCACTAGTCCAATTCATCCCAAGAATCATGTTACTGCATTTTAAAACCACTCTTTGGTGTTTTGGCTTCTCATGACCACAATCATTCGTAGACATGATCAAAACAAGAAGAAAAAATGTTAGAATCCCAAATTCTATCTCTCTAGCTACAAAATATGAAAAAGTAACCCAATTTGCATTGATTGGCACTAGAAACTAAACAACACGGTGCATGAATCAACTAGAATACTTGGATTTTAGCTAAAAGACACTTCCAGATAGCTCAGTGGTCCAATTTCAGCCCAATAATCATGTCATTTCCTTTTAAAACCATATTTTGGTGTTTTGGCTTATTATGATTTCTTAGCAGGTTATAACACACAAGATTTCTTAGTTGTATCAGATGCTTGTGTTTTCATTAGAAAGATACCTTTGTATTCCTTAGACCATTTTTAACATGAAATAACCTAGGACATGATAGACCATTTTTGACAGGAAATAACCTAGGACACTAGATTGAAGCATTACAACATGTTTTTTTTAGGAGTAGAAGTCTCAGCTGATAGGAAAGTAATCATTGCCAAAAAAAAGTTGATTACTTGTTTGGCTTCTTATGATATTTTAGCATGCTATATCATTTCACATATAGTATCGCCTAGTTATTTTAGATGTTGTTTGATGAATTTTCATTAAAAATCTACTCTTGCAACTATTAGGTTGTTTTTGACAAAAAAAAAAATAACCTAG